>JABASP010000881.1:0-38619 GCA_019776565.1 Sminthurinus signatus | reverse complement strand
TCACCTTTATAGATGTTTATAGAGGTTTTGCTGTTTCGTTTTCCGTATTTGATTTTGGTTTCCAGGTTGGTTGGAGTTGAATTTGGATTTTGGAGTTCAGTCGTCATGTGTCATGTAAGTAAAAGAAAGAGAGAATAACGGAAACCGGATTACATATAACGAATAACGGATAGCGGAATGGTTGGATCGATGTCAAGCGTTTTGTCGTTCAACTCAAGAGGCTTTTTTCCATCACACACCACCACTATCACTCTTCTCACTTGAACCTTCAATGTTGAATGTTGAGCGTCCATTGTACATTTTAGATTGTAGATTCTAGATTGAAGATTCCACATTGACATTCACCTCGGCATGTACACCCAAATTTTAAATTTCCGGGAGGAAACCCAGGAAATCCACAGCATTGTAAAAGTAAAAGTATTTGCACCTTGTGTAAATGTGTAAGCTCTTACGGCTGTTTTAAATTCCCGGCTCATCCCGTGAAACCATATGCCAAGAAAGTGAAGACGAAACAGAGCTTTCTTTTCCTACTTTCTCCATTCTCCATTATCATAAACTTGGTAGCTACTCCGATAGATTCTTTCTCCTCCTCCTCATTTTCATTTTCATTCTCATCCTTGCCCTTTTTTGTGATGGGTAACTAACTACAGAACTTTTGGGTACAAAAAATACTATCCTGGTGGTTTTTGCTCCAACTTGTTATGTCTCTCGTAATTTGTAGATTGTACATTGTACATTGTACATTGTAGACAGAAGCAACAGCTCCACACTCTTTACTCAACACCGTGAGAGTTTCAATGGAGAAAGCACCATTCTCAATACTCATAGACATGAAGATAGAAGATAGACGGACAAACGCAGTAATAATAATAATAAAACAGTCGCTGGGTTCTCGCGTAAAGCTGCCAAATGAAGCATCAAATACTCCCATTTCATTCCCATTAAATTAAATACGCTAGACACTAGATGCTAGACGCAGGTTGAAAATTTTCACCCATTCATTAAGCTCTATTGCTCTATGTGTGTGTCTTTCTAAAGGAGTGAAAGTCGAGGGGTGGTGAAAGTTGAGAAAGTAAAATGGCAGAAAAAGTAGGCTAGATTCTAGACAGAATTTTACGAGGACCACACATGAACAACATTTCTACAAGATACTAAGATCAAGTAAACATGATTTTCACCCTCCAAACCGGAATACAGTTTGTAGCATTTTGAATCTACATAAAGAGCTATAGAATTAAGAATTTGAGTAGAAAGGCTCCAAGCTTCCAATTAGAATTATACTAACGACCAACGACCCACTAGTAAAATTACAGTTAGACCAAGTATCAAATTTCCTACTCTTCAAACACAATTTAAGGTTTAGGCTGGAAAGTATAGGGCATATAAAAGGACATGAAAGAAAGATAGAGATTTCAAATCTTCCAATCTATGTACATGTAAAGTTAATCTATGCCAATTTCCTGGATTTTAATGAAGTATGCTCACATAACTGGAAACCTTGGATTTAGAATAGAATACAAATGAACAAAGTCAATGTGGGACAAAAACAAAAGCCAATGTGGACTTGATGGTGAACGGAAAGATTGTGATTATTATTTAAACTTGTACATTATGGCTATGACTAACAATAAGAAATTCAAAGAGCAGCATAATATTTATACTTTATTTTATTTTACAGACATATAAAAATGCACGCATCTTTTATCAACAGTAAAAATCTCCCACAATACTTAAAGGTGTAGATAAAAAGATAAGATACGGTAAGATAAAAGATGAGATGGAAATAGGACAATACTGTAAGCAGTTTATATAATTATTTACTGCTGTAATCCGATGAAAGTGCTCCAAGATCGTGAAACGTGAAATGAGGTAAGAATCACACCCAAAGAACCACACTTTCACTTTCGTCAATGTATTTCCATCCTGATCTAGTTTCTGCTTTTCAAGGAGCCCGCGTCCTTGTGGTTTTTAGGTTGTACATTGTACATTGTCCATGAATACATGAGCTCTTTGCATATCTATGAAGCTCGTTTCTACTTTTTATGAACAGGAAGAAGGAAGACAGGAAGATGAAAGAGAAGAGAATCAAGAATCAAGGCTTAGGAAAGTGAGGGAAGTGGTTTTCTATGCTAAATTCACACAGCTCAAATCTCCTCAATGATATTCTCCCAACTGTACAAATTAATTTCATGGTACATGCACTTTATGGTCATGTCCTCTCTCTTCTTCTCTGTCTCTGACTCTTTCTCTGGTTCTGGTCCTGGCTTTGTTTTTATTTTTATTTTCGTCTTGAATTTTGTTTTACTTTTTATGTCTACATACAACATAAATCCACCGAGTAAACCAAATGACCATTGATATCTACTTTGAATGTGTACTCTAACTTACTGTATTTTACACACAGGAACAGTATACATTAAAGAACCCGCATGTTTCTTCAACTTTCTCCCACCAGGATCCATCAGGATCTCGATATTATACAAGTTACAATCTATACAATCTACATTGTACAAACATGACCAAAAACCTCTTTGTACAAAACCCTTAACCAGTGTTAATATTATTACTATGATTTTTTTAGGGAGCGAAGCTGCATACTGGAATCTCTCTGCGTCCGTCTCAGGATAGTTTGAGCTAGCTCGCGTCGACTAATAAACTAGCCATCTAGCGGTCGTATTTGGAACTTGTAATAAGCGCCATCTAGTGGTCGTATTTGGAATCCTTTAGTAGTGTCATCTAGTGGTAGTAATTTTAACCCGTTCGTAGTGCCATCTAGTGAATACCATTGAAATTTGTTAGCTGAGCCCCCTACGGAAACGTTTTAAATTATAGTGAACCAGTTTTAAGAATTTCAAATACGGTGGGCGTAGTGTGTAGCGAAGAAAAAAAAACGACCCAGTTTTGTATTTAGCTTGTCTTCTACCAGTTTTTCTAAAGTATGTATTCTTTAAAGGCGATATAAAACCGTAATGAATTGGAGATGTTTGGCTTTATTTCATCTGTTCATTTTTATTACGTCACGTTGAGGTTTATGCACTTTTTTAAAATCAGAAATCAGGCACCTCAACCATAACTGGATTTCCTAATGGGGTACCTGGGTAAACTCATTCCTTTTAAACAGGCAAGGCAGTCATATGTACTATGTACATTTACATGCATCTTTTCTTATTTCCACATCCGCTTTCTCATTTTTACAAGCTATGGTGTAAAATCTTGCATTTCTCCGTGATACTAATAAAACTAAAAATGGTGGGAAACTAGTAGAACTATAGAACTGAAGCTGAAACTGAAACTAGGCCATGTTAAATTTGATGGTGTTTTTAATACATTCGAATACATAGAATTAAAGTATTTGTAAGTAAGGTCCTACATCAAAACTCAAAACCACAGAATGGACTGCACTTTAGATTTATTGCTCAAGTACAGAATGCAACACACATACATACATACATACATACATCATACATCATCTCAATTCACAACAGAACTTAGAACTTGGAGCTCAGAACTCAGAACGAGGTCTCTCACCACAATTCAGCAATTTCAAAATCCAAAAGGTGTAGTTTGTACAGTGTGCATTGTGCAGATTGCATTGTAGAGTCAAGTCCATAATCCACAGTCCATAGTCCATAGTCCATTCAAAATTAACACAAAGGACTCCTCAACCATGGGGCATCACAATAACACAACAGCAGCAGCACACACAATAGTGCTGATGGTGATGGTTACAAAGAGGACAGACTATGAGTTGTGAGCATTCACACTGCACGTCACAATGGGAACGGTCATGGGAGTGCAAGGCGATACTTTACCCTTTTGTGTGGTGTGAGGAGGGAAATGGTGAGATCTAAAAGCTGAATGCTCAATGCTCAATGTTGAATGCTAAAAGGATCACACATACAATGTACAATGTATTATGTATATAACAGATAACATATAGCCATCTATTTATTTACATTTACGTTTACATTTACTTTTACTTTTATGCAGTCGCTGGATGTCTGTCCGTCCGTCTATCTGTGAGGCCTCCAGGTATAACACTAATGTGCTACACATTACATATACAGCAGATAATATCGTGGGTTAAATTCAGATTGCACATGTTTCTAAATATGAGGATATAGACGATCAGGAGGCAGTAGATAGTAGATAGAGAGACAAAACATGACGAAGAAAGATTACCTTCATTTTTCATGGCGTTTTCATAGGACGCGAGGGAAGCTGTGCTGGGCTGTTTTGGGCTGCAGCAGTCACTACTCACAAGTCCATTTTGCATCTCTCTTATTTCTCTTTCTCTCTCTCTTTGCTGTTTGTGTCTCTTGTTGTTGTTACTGTTGTTGCATCCGCTGCGAATTGGGGATTGGGAGAGATAAAGATAAATAAATTGGCGGAAGGGCAAGGCTGTAGTCTGTAGACTGTAGACTCTGGAATTGTAGAAACTAGACAACAGACAACAGAAGAAAGCTAGTAAACTGAGGAGAAAACTCCCTTCTCTTCCTTGCCAATTAAGAAGGTTAAGAAACTTGTCAAATACTGCAGACATCTAAATAAAGATGCTTTATTTCTACATCTTTGAGAAATACTTTCTTTCTTGGTAAATCATGTACACACAATTGCACACTATTACTGTACACTGTCTATTATGTGCATTGGTAATGGATAAAGAAGTAAAAAAGTAAAAAGAGTACAATGAACTGTTTATGAACCGTGTTTAAGCGGTTCCTAAACAACCTGAAACCTGAACCAGAAAGTCGGAGACTATTTGTGAAACCTCATCATTTTTATTGAATTTTTCTCATCATTGGCTTCTTTTTTTCTAATCCTCTTTCCCTCTTTTACTTTCTATTTTCTACTTTCTCCCTTTTCTTTTTCTGTTTCCCTTGCCGCATCTCATCTGTAGTTCCCTTTGTCTCTTTTGACGGTGGGCTAACGGGGAAAACCTCAAAGCTTCATATTCCATCTATAAACTGCACACAGTAAATTGGAAAGTGGAGCACGCATAGGTGACTGGAGAAAAGGAAAAAGAATGTTAACACTTCAAGTGGTAACAAGAGCATTGAGCATTGAACATTGAGCGTTGAGCGTTGAGCACTGAAAATCCTTCTATCTGTCTCTCATCCTCACCTTTCTCCTTCTTTCTCTCTGGGACTCTAGGGTGGATGTCAGGTAAACTTTTTTCGCTTGTATGAATTTCCCGTCTCGATCTCGGTCTCGGCCTCGGTTTTTATGTCGGTGTACACTAATGTAAATACGTTCACGCAATTTCAAATCCTGCCACATCATATCACATCCTATCAATTTCACCACACTGAACATCAGTACCAGCACCAGCATCAGCATCACCACATCTCATCCCTTCTCCGACCACACACAAGGCTCAAAGCACGCTACAATATTCCGGGTGATGTCAAGATGAATCCAAATCCAAATCCAAATCCGAATCCCAGTCCTCATGTTGAAGTGAAAGGTGTGAAGAAAACAGACAGGTATACGGATGCGGATGAGAGACGGATGAACAAGAAGTGTGGAAAACCAAACAGAGAACAGAGGAACCCAACGGATGAAGAAGCACGGAAAGAGGTGAATTTATTCAAGAGGAAGAGTCTGTATGTGCAATGTACAGTGTACAGCGTGCAATGTACAGAGCAAAGGAAAAGGAGGAAAAGAAAAAGGTGGCAACTGAAAAAGAAGAAGAAGAAGAAGAAGACACGGATATGAAAACGAATGAGGAAATCAAGTTCCAGGAACACGGATGAGAAAAGGTGCTGTGGAAATGTCACAAAAGAATAATCATGTGGAATACAGTAAATATCTACAGTAAATAGAGAGACAGAATAAAGAAGAAAGAAAAAGAAAGGGAGTTTGTTTTCTCTACAGTTCACTTTCACTTGGTTCATTCTTTCATTCTCATTTTCACCCTTCTGTCATTTACGTCTATCTATATCTATCTATCTATCTATTTATCTATGGGTTTTTTTTGTCCTTGTACTACTTTCACTTTGACTATCACTTTCACTCACACTTTCCCTTTTGTTTTCCTCCGACTGGGTTTCTATCCAAGGATTATGAAATCGATCCTCTGTCATGGATATACTTGTACTTATAACTTATAGATGTAGATATAGGCATGCATCTTAATATGTCGCTTGCTCACGTCCTCTTCCTCTTCCTTCTTGGTTTTTCTTTCTCTTTTATCCGGTGACTTATGGATTACAATTCATGTACACTGTACATTGTACAATTCATACATATATCTATGTATAAAATCCTCCAGACTCTAGAAAAAAAGAAAAAAAAGGTATAAATATCCATTCACCGTACACTTTATGCTTTATATATTTTATATTGTACATGCTTTATACCCTTCTGCCTACTTTCTTATTCACAATTTTTTCCTCCTTTTCTTTCATTTCACATTTTCCAATGTATTTTTCCACACTGTCTCCTCCTCCTCCTCCTTTTTCTTTTCTTTTTTATTTCTCTTTCTTTTCTTCCATCTTGTTTAAAAGTCGGAGTAGAACAATAAAGAATTTCAAGCGTAAAATATCTGTCTCTGAAAAGACTTTTTTTTCTCTCCATCCTCCTTCTTTCTTTCTTTTTTCTTTCTTTCGTTGGATCTTTTTTGCTATGAACAATTCATATTCTCTCTATATTTTTTCAATTTTTCCCGTTTCTTTGTTCTCCCCTTCGTTCTTGTCTTTTCCAGAAAAAGGTTTGACAAAGGTATAAAAGTATAAAGGTATATATAAAAAAAGCATGCAGATTGTGGATTTAAAGAGTTTTAGTATTCATATTTGTAGCTTTAGTTGTACTTGTATGCGTAGTTGTATTTGTACAAGGAACAATTTGTAAGGGCTGAGAATTCAGAATTGAGAATTGAGAATGGAAATAGAAAAAGAAAAGAGACAAAAGTACAAAAAATGTAATATCTAATTTAAACTGATTTGTTGGGTTTTGAGTTTGGAGTTTGACTTTGGTAAGTTGAGTTTAGTTTCCAACTAAAACATCAGCTCTGGTAATCTTTGTTATTTATACGAGAGAAAAAAGAAATGAGAAATGCGAGACAAGAATGGCCGACTTCATCTCTAAAGAGAAAGAAACTCAGAAAGAAACTACTCAATTCCAACGCCAACTCAAAATTCAAAATGCAAGTCAGAACATGACAGAACAGCATTGTACATTTTGAAGTGAAAATGAATTTAGATAATTACAGTTTTTGAGAGAATGGAGAGAAGTTAATGCTTAGCCAGAACATTGTGGACTTTCTGTGAGTTGTGGGTTGTTTCATTAGAATCTTACAACGTGAATGCTTCTCCTACCTTTGCACGAAAGGAAAAGAGTACAATATATAGCTATTGGATTAGATATGATACATTTATATTGTTTCTAATTGTCCTTGTTTTATCGTGATCATGAATACTAAATAATAAATTGTATGGTGATTTAATCACCTCTTCTCCATATTTTCTATATTGTAAATTGTAATGATGGTGGATTGAGTGGGTTGTCCAATGTATAATGCCCAGCTTGCCCAATTTGTGGGAGAGCTTTTCTGAGATGTTCTTGAAGCTTGAGACTTGAGCCTTGAGGTTTAAGATGGTTGGTCCAATTAAAACTGTTACGTAATACTGGTCAAATTGTATCAAACAAAAAAGTACAATACTTATACAAGAATACAGACTAATTTGAAATTGTAGCATGATCATAACTCGGACAAAGATAAAGGTTTTCTCACTCAAAATTAATCCCACTGCAGTAAAGTTGAAGTTGTTGCTATTCCTGCTGCTAAAGAAAGAAAGAAAGTATTCAAATCCAAAATTTAAAAGCTAGGACAAACACATTTAGGTGTAAGACTTGCAGATAGATCCCACAAAATTCTTCCACAGTGATTCATATCTGCCAACATCAATGTCCGAAAAAAAGATACCTTATTATTTTTTATTATGTCAAAGAAATAAAAGAAATCTGATGATTTAAAGAAATAAACGTACATGCATAGCTGGTGTGTAGTATATTGGGAATACTGTGAGCTGAGTGAAGACGATTCTTTTATTTTACCAAAAAATTAATGCATTACATGAATACAAGCCCATATATCAATATGTTGGTGCTTGATTTCCAGATAATATTTCTTTTTATGTTTTCTTATTCCTGTAAAAGTATTACTTATATTTATTTATTACCAAGTAAAGCCAAAAACTCTCACTTCGTGACAATCGTGATTCGTTTTCAAACTATAATTAATTAAGGCTCTGAAAGCAAAGCTGAGTATAAAATGAAGCATCGTGTCTGTACATCGTTATAAAAGTACTCCAAACGTGCTCTAAAAACTTGCCCAGTGTTGTTCATAGTATGGCCGGTAGATGGCGCACCAATGAGTTCCAAATTTAGCCGCTAGATGGCACAATAATGAGATTGACATTTTCGCGCTAGGTGGGCTAATTATACATAGACGGATGGACAGACACGAGGATAACAATAGTCAGCTTTGCTTCCTAAAAAGTACCAAAAATTTGTATTTTGTACTATTTTGAACGTCCCTTAGGAGTTATAATGCATAATATACAATTTCCATGTAAACTTTTATTAATGTATTTTAACTTGTTTTAAAATTATTGGTACATTTAATATTTTTTAGTGAAATGTGATGAGTAAATCGACAATTTGCTGAAAAACAAAGTCGATGAATGTAGGTATACTTTCCCTCTCAATTTTCCCAAACCCTCCCACTTTCACTACTGAAGGTGCAGTCGCTTTCACTTCCCTTTTGTACTCCTCAGTCCTCATGTCCTTTGGAGAAATTTGGTGAGTGTGAATTAGCAGCTCCATTTTGAACTCCTCCATGAGGTTTTCAATTTGAAAAGCATTGTTGAACATGGCAATGAAGGCCACAAACCCATTTGAAAAGGCAAAAGCATGAACAAATGCATACAAGGGATTGGAGAAGCCCAGATGAATCATGCCAAATCCACCAACAACGGATGTCATCAACGCCAAATTTTTCATCGTAGAGATGACAAGAGCAAATCCCACATTGTAAAGATCACAACGAAGTTTCAGCTCGTTTAGGTGAATATTAGCTTGCTCAAGTCGAATGTCCAATGATACCTTTTTGCATCTAAAATTAAAAATTATTAGATTACAAAACAAACAATCATTATACTCAATACTAAAATACTAAACTGATAAACTTATAAATTATTAAAAGGTTTTACCTAATTTTCCCAATCTGTTCCATCACTAATTTTGGGTAAAACTCCACAAATGAAAGGATCATGAAAACAGCATAGTTGAGAGTTGAAAACAGGTAGAGACAAGCAATTACTTCAGTGAGGATACAAGCCAGAATTATCCACCAGTTGTCCATTTCCGGGTTAAAAACGGAACCGAGGAGGACCGGAAATCCGGGGTCAGCAATGTAAAGGAGTGGGAAGACAAGAGCGGCTGGATACAGCATGAATGGAGAAACACACAGCATGAACCCGCGAATGTTGCCCATCCGTGAAAATAAATCTGTAAACTTGGTTGATTCCTTCCTCCTCCTGTTGAGCAGTTTTCCTTGTGTGAAATCATTAAATATTAATTCATTCAGCTCGGGCTTCAAGTCAAAAATGGTGTAAGACAAGTAGGCAAAGAAGAGAAAGTCAAAGGAGGCAGCGATTAGCAATGGCTTTCTTACTGCTGCTGCTGCTTTCTTCTCATCAGAATCTGAATCTGAATCTGAATCACCTAGAATTGCATTTAGTGTCCGAGCTACGACAAAAAAGTAATGAAGTGTACTAAACAACTGCCAAAGTTTACGGAGGATTTTTTTCCAAAGTCGATTCTCTATTTTGAGTTTCCCTGTCTTTGTATCCAGTTTAATAGGAAAGATACCTAAGATTGAGGTTAGATGAATGGCGTGGAAATTAAGAAACAAGTCACTTTTTGTAATCATGTTTAATGTTTAGTGTTTAATTTATACTTTACAAGTAACAATACTAATATAAATTTTAAACAGTGTCCAAAAGCTATAGAATTATTTGAGGATTGACGCAAAACTGGTGACAGAGTATAATTGGAAATTGGAAACTGGAGACACAACTACAACTAAAACTACAACTACCTAGTCAAAGTTTGTCTAGTGAATAAAAATCGGAATGAGAAAAAGAAGGAAGGCGGAAATCGGAATGCGAGCCTCCCGTCTGGAATCGGAACTCATAACTTAGAACGTATAAATAACATAAATACATAGCTCTGATGTATCTATTTATTTCGCAGTTTGTTTCTGTCATGCAAAGTTTTAATCAACGGTCAACTCATGCTTCATTCATAGAATTATTACTAATTCAGCATGCAAATTAAACGCGTGTGCATAAAATATGAAGCGGGAGAAAAGGAGAGGCGTAATATGAAATTTGTGAGTAGGTGCTGGTAGTGAGTATTTGTCTCTTATTCTTGGTCGATTTGAAAACAAAGGCATAAAACCTTATTCCATAATTTTATGTATTTTATGTAGTTTGTTTGAGTGTTCTTCGCTCGTCATGGGTGGCAGTTGGCAGTACAAAAGATGATAGCTCTTAACTCTTAACTGTTAATTAAGACAATATTTTAGTGGTTTGAATGATTAATCATACATCTATTATATTATGCATTCGTATGTCCGATATCCGATATTGTCTTGGACAGGTATGTTGGTTTCGTTTCTTAAATTTTGGTTGTAAATTGAGTCTATAAATAAATACGGCAACTTCAAACTTGAAATGGTTGACAATTTTTGTGAGCTCACAAACCACCAACGACCAAGGTCTCTGTTTAATGTTTCATGTTTTACACGTGTAGGAACTCAAAACTCTCAAAATCCGAAACCCGAATTTTAATGTAATCCAAGTATTTATACTGCAAAAACTATTTAGTTCCAACAGGTTTTAGATTGTACATTGTCAATTTTCAGTCGGTTTTCAGCATTTTAAATTTCCTCCTTTGCGTAAGGGAACAATGAATGTTGCAATGAAAAGGGAGTCAACTTGACTCTCAAGTGAAATCAACAACCTAGCTATGAAGTTTCCCTGTAACACTAAATACCAAATACTAATGAAGTCAAAAATCCTGACTTCGTGATGATTTCATATCGCCTTGAAATCATAAATAGGCTTTAGGCTCCGGAAGCGAAGCTGACTATAAAAAGTATCGTGTCTGTCCGATGTCATACAACTCCTGCCTTGTACCTCAAACGAGTTGTAAGAACTTGTCCAAATATAAATCTGTATACATGCGCCATCTAGCGGAAAAATGTGGAAGACGTAGTTCCAAAAGTTTCCGCTAGGTGGCGCTACTAACGAGTTACAAAATTGTCCGCTAGATGGCTAATTGTGCACAAACAGACGGACGGACATGAGGATTTCAATAGGCAGCTTCGCTTCCTAAAAATGTACTACAAAATACAGATTTTGAAGCACAGCCGAGGCGATTTTTCCTTCTTTTGACCACGTTCTACTTCTACGACAGGAGTTGCAGTTGCAGCTAGTAGTGAAACTGAAACTGAAACTAAAGCCGTGGAGCTGACAATCCGCATTCACGTCCTTATTCTATGTATTCTTTATAAACTTGTACGGAAGTAGATATTAGATATTGGATCACTCCTTGCACGAAAATATATCCACTACATGTATAATTTATATAGTATATAATATATAATATACTGTGCACCAGGACAGATAGTCTAGAATGGGAAATAATGATGCTGAAGCAGTTTGTCTTTCAAGAATGGTCCATAAATTTCACCCAGTATGTACATAATATACAATATATACTGTATAAATGTGTACAGATTTATATTTATATAGATACATGTACGTGTGTCTGCCATTTCTTAAAATCATCCGGGAGTACTTGCTCCTCGTATTACTTCAAATGACAGATACTAGAAAAGATAGATGTATAAGATGATAACATACAAACATACGTACATACGTTTATCCTATAGCTTTGTGTAGAATCCACAGAAATCTTCAGAGAAAATAGGAAAAGGAGTGAGAGTGAGGGCTCAAAGCATGAAGCGAAAAGCGATAAGTTCAATCTATAGTTCACTCTGAAAGATTTTACACCAAATTCCTAGAAAAGTAAGTGTATCTTTGTAGCAGTAAGAGAATGCTCCGATTCTCCGATTCTCTGATTCTCCAATCCTCCAATGTTCAATGTTCAATGCTCAATAGTCACAGTGTAAATAAATAAATAAATAATACAGATGTTGATAAAGTACATTGAGACAAAATATCTTATGCTCCCATGTATTTGTCTTATATAAAGTGTACAGTGTACAGTGTATAGTCAAGGATGGTCGATGGTAGATTATAGATGGTAGATTGTAAATAGATAGATTACAGACTAGAGACTCGAGACTCGAGATTCGAGACAGTAAGTGACTCGGCATATCTATTCCTCTGTATTATTTTCCTATTTCAATCCCAACTGAGGAGAGAGCTTGTGAGACCAAACACGAAGAAACCGAGACCGAGACCGAAACCGTTGCTGAGACTGAAGCTGAGGCTGAGCCTGACACAGGATTGAGATTGAGATTAAAATTGAGATATAGGACTGTTTCCAGTGTCACTGTACACTGTACACTGTACAATGTGCAGTTTGGAGTATGGAACTAGAAACAGAAGGACAGAAAGATAGAAAGAAAGATAGAGAATATACTTTGTGTTTATACGATATATTGTACATGCACAAAAAGATGTACAATGTACAGCGTACAACGTACGAGTGGCATCACATTACAAACAAATATTTCCTGGTATTTTGAGGTCCTTTATATCCCCATTATTTCCCTCTGCTCCACATTTAAGTAGCCAAATAGGTGTCATTTATAAATTTTTACTACTACTACTCTCTATTCTATTCTATTCTATTGTATTGTATGTTGTATGTATCAGCCCAGCATAGTCTACTTTTCTCCATTCTCCATTCTCCATTCAACTCGACTCGACTCGACGCGACTCGTCGCGACTCAACTCAACTTCTTTCTTGAGGCGACAGCTCACCCATTTCATACATGTACATTTTGTATAATATCCCACTTTGTGAAAAAGACATGAACATGACAATTCACAACACAATGCAAGACACACTGTACGATGCACAATTCACTGTACTCGTTACAATATACAATATGATGGAAATGGATACGAGCTCCATTCCCACTACACTAAACTGTATCTATTTTGTATACTGTATCCAGATCTAGTATCCCGTCTCCAACTTCCCTTGACATAATACAACAGAGTGGAATAACATTGAGTCGTAACAATAATATACTGACATTTGTATACATTATACACACAAATGTAAAGCTTTGGTTGGACTTGGACTTGGATTTGGATTTGAGTTGGATTTGGAATCTCATTTCTTCTTTTCTACTTTCTCTTCCTCCTCTTCCTCGTCTGTAGACTACCGACTGCCGACTGTCGTCTATGTCGTTCTCTCCCGTTAAATGTCATTTGCAAATCCGTTTTAGAGTGTACAGTGTAGAGTGTACACCATTCCATTTTCATGGCTCCAAGAGCTCTCATTTACATAGATTTTGAGGTCATTTGTCGCTGCTGCAAACGGAGCGAAGGAAATTGGAGTGGTGAAAGAGATGAGCAGAGAAAATAGACTAGAGACAGACAGAGTTTGTTAGTTTGAGGACAATGCAATCTAAAGCAACGGCTTGAAACACAATACGACATACGACAATACAATACAATACACAAGACACTAGACAGTAGACAGTAAAAACTACAAATATGTTGAGCACTGAGCATTGAGATTTGAGGATTGAGGATGGCAAGAAAATGGAAAACAATGCAATTTTCAAGTTAAAGACCACCGTTTTGCATCTCAAAAGATTTGCCAAAAACATCCACACAACAAAATATCTACAAAGAAGATAAAGAAGAAAAAGAAGAAGGATAAACGTTTTTAGTATAAACCTACACCACACAATAATACACCCACTACAATACACAATACAACGTACAATTCCCTTTCAAATGTGCATTTCCTCCATTTCTTTTGAGTCCCGAGTGATTTGCATAAAGGCATCCGCGATTTTGCTCCCTTTCCCTTCTTTCTCTTTACAGATGTGGAGAAAGCAAAAGATTGCCCTGTGCATGAGCACAGAGACAAACTTTCTCTCATGGGGCAATTTTATTCTGTAGGATTTAGGATTTAGGAGTAAGTCTACGGAGTATTTCAAGTGTATGTACTTACGAACAATGTACAAAGTACAAAGTATGAAAATGAAAAATAGGTACGTAATATACCCAAAAAAATGAATGAAAAGTAAAACAAAAACCAAAATCTTATTTTATAACAGGTTTACTTGTACAGTGTACAATGTACAATGCACATTGCACATGTACAGAGAAAATATTATTAGAGGCCGAGGAGACAAAAAAAATAGAAAAAAGGATGGAATATAAATGGAAAAGTTTAAAAAAATATGAGGCGAAAACCGATTTAGGAAAGGGCATAAAATTTCAAAAGGACTAGTCACTAGTGACATTTTCACAACCATGTCATGTTGATGATGAACGTAAATCATCATAATATATTACATCAAGCTCGTGAAAAGGCTATAGACAGATATTTTACATAATATTTAGCTCAAAATGAAATGGAGTGAAAGAGAAAGTAAAAGAGAAAGCAAAAGAGAAAGTCGTTGCACGCTATATTTCTATATCTATACGTAAATATAGTGAATGGATGTGAAATGGTGAACTGGTGAAATGGACTGTTCATCACTGTCATTTTCTCATCCCTGCTTTTGCGTTCGTCTGTGAAATGTGGATTCTGTATGATGTACGGGACGTTGCACAATATAAAATGTACGTATGAAATGATACTGTGTGAGACAGACCGACAACCGACAACCGGCAACCGACAGACACGTAATGTTTAATGTTGGAGTTGGAGTTGGATAAGCCAGCTCAAACCAAAATGTATCAATCAGCTCCTTTTTCATTCCTTCCTCAAATGTTACTCACTACTCACTATTCACATCTTATACCCAAATGCTATAGCAGAGGAAAACAAATAAGAAGGACATGTGTATTTAAGCGTTTGTTTTGCATCCTTGTTTACTTATTTACTTGTGTACGGTGTACTGTGTACTGTGTCCATGTCAAGAATTTTAACGGTGGGTGGATTTATTTAGATCCAGATTGAATATTACAGTACATCAAAGTATGTATACTTGTACATGTACAATGTACATGTATGACTGTCAGCTGCCAACTGCACAGGTCCAACGTTTTCTGTCTACGATGTTTAAGCTTTGCATTTCCAGTTGTTGTACTAATGAACCAATGTAAACGTTCTTATCTCTTTTGCAGGTACACTGTACACTGCACCATGTCATGACGTTCCACTTGATACAAAAGCTGACATTTGTCGTACTCTTTGCTCATCGTGTGTAATCCTCATGTGCAAATTAACAAGAGACCGTACACAGTACACGTCAAGTGTCAAAGAAGGTTTGTACCATTCTTTGATACTAATCCGAAATCCAAAATCAGAAATTGTACAAAAGGCCACAACATGGGCATACTTTCTCCATTCTGCACGTTTACACATGACAAATTATGGCAAACAAAATACTACCATAAATATATATTAACACATGGATAACAAACAGTGAACAAACTTATCTCAAATACTGTACATTTGTTATAGAGTTGACTTGAAGAACGTCCGGACAAGCTACACAAAGCAAAAACAAGCACAAACAGGAAAAGTCTATGCACGAATGCCTAAAAAATAGAATTTAATTTTAATTTAGTAAAAAAAAGATAAAATACTCTTAGCTGTTACCCTGAATCTTTCAAATTTTCCGCATGAATTTTTTTGAAGGGCGTCGTTCATCTGTTAAAATTGCAAGTTTAATGGAT
Organism: Sminthurinus signatus; assembly: GCA_019776565.1. Classification (NCBI taxonomy): domain Eukaryota; kingdom Metazoa; phylum Arthropoda; class Collembola; order Symphypleona; family Katiannidae; genus Sminthurinus; species Sminthurinus signatus. The sequence goes on along the minus strand of JABASP010000881.1, from coordinate 22,705 downwards.
TTATTCTAGATTCTAGATCCAAAGATAAAGACGAGGTTCAAAATTTAAAAGTCAAGGTTCAAGATGGGAAATTTGACAAAGACAAATAGGCTTTCTTGCATGAATCCAATTTGTGTAATCACTTAACACCAAAGTGTATACAGTTTTGTGGTATTTATTGCTATACGCCACAGTTTCCAGTTGTGGATGAATAAGGAGAAAGTAGTCAACAAAGTGTAGAAATTAGAGTGCATAACCTGGAAAAGCAATACAATAAATACGGAGTAAGAAGAAGCAGGTTACAAACAAACAACTGTTTAAAGGTAACACAAGAAATATCATTTGAAACGTTAAAAGGTAAGTAGCACGTTTGTTGTGGTTGATTTTATATTTTATGCATTTCAGGATTCTAGATGGAAAACAGAAAACAGAAAACAGAAAATAGAAAATATAAAATGTACAACCGCCATTTTAAAAAGTAAAAGTTTACACAGCAGAAAAAACGAGAGGGAGTGAAAGCCATTCAATCGTCATGTGCACATAGGACATTGGTCTGTCTCGTTTTCTTGATTCAGAAAAAAGAGAGCCTAGGACACGGACGAAAACGTTAGAGCGTGACTCTGGATGACCATAAACAACTTGCAACTTACGACCTCACACTTGTGTGTGCATTTTGGTGCATTACTGATGAATTCACTGCAGCCTGAAGCCCATTTCTTTTCCTTTTATCTCAATAGCCAATAGACCATGCACATCAGCTTCTGTACTCCTCTTTCTTATCTTTTCTCTGCCCTTTGTCTCTTTTTTAATCCCAAAGATGGGAAAAAAGGAAATCGAAGATCGATTTATAAATCATTTTATCTATTTATTTGTGTATTTGATTTTTCCATCGTCCACTCTGTATATTTTGTAAAGGACCATCTTTTAAATGTACAATATTTCTAAACTCGTTCGTAATTCAAAATGTTTTGCATTTGTGAGTGATTAACAGCGATCTATGGGCTTTTTACTATGCTTTTTGGTTAATCTTCTCCTAATCTAAAGGAGTTTCACTAAAAATTAAAAATGAGCTTGTAATTTACAGCGATTTCACCAGAGTTTGTTGATTATGGTTTATGTTTTATGGTCCTCTAATAAACTCTCCATTCCTCTTGTCTAATTCAGTGGCTTATGAATAATGAATAATGGAGAAGTTTTGATAGTGTTGGGTTTTGATTTTGGTGTTATCATTTAGTTGATCATACATATTTTTTTGATAGTGCTTCAACTTCAACCTCAACTTGAACTTTAATGGACTGGATTTGTAGGTTTGTAAAGCATCCAAAATCCAGAATCCAACATCCAGCATTTAAAATCTAACCCCAATAATTTAGCTGTAAATTATTCCAAGGATATGCATAATCTAAGTCTGAGTCTGAGCCTGAACCTGAATTTGAATCCAAATCCGAATCTGATCTAATGCCAAACCAAACCAAAGTAAACCCAACCCATTTCATGTTTACATGCATCAACACGATGGAACTGAGCTTTGAGAATTGAGAGTTGAGAATCGAGAATTTGCATAATGCATAATATGTAATATGTATCAGTTCATAATGGACGAGATGATGTAAATCCAGGTCCATTGAGGATCTAAAATTGTAATCCTAACAAGTCTGATTTGTAAGAGACTGGTTAATGTTTAATCATGATAAGCTCCACGCCCCTCCTAAACGGCAATTAGTTTTTCATTTTGGAACCTACGGCTTACTATATGCAATATGCATACATTATACTACTTTATGTACAGATTATATAACGCATCGACAATCTACAATCTACAAAGCATCGTAGGTTTTACTGAGGAGTAAAGAGATATTTTGTGAAAGTATGTGCGGAATAATACTGAATCGGAATGAAATATTCATGTCGATCCCGAGTGATGTGATGTGACTAGGGCAAAATGGATGATGATGGTTCTAATTAAATATGAATGGAATCCTCGTGCCATTGGAAGATAAATGGGGCACACTGTTTATCACCCATCTCGCTCGTTCCATCATTTAGTTGTTGATGACAATGATTCTAGAGATTCTAGATTTTATGTAGATTCCCCGTTCCCCGTTACACTTGCTTTATAATATTTGGCTTGGATAGAAAATGGGAAACTCGTTATTTAATATGGGAATGTGATTTATACGAATTACAAATCCACCCTCAAATCCACTTGCGTTTTGAGCCTTGAGCCTTGAGAGCACACGAACACTAATGAAATAAATATCTTTATTTTAATATGTAATATGTAGTACCATATAAGCTTTAAACTTTTAGCATTAAAGATTAAGTGACTCAAATCTCAAATGGTGTGGAACTTGAAATTTCCAAAAAAAAAATTACATCTCCAGAAGCATGAAGAATGAAGAACCAAACCTGAGGATTAGAATTTATTGCATTTGACCAAGAAAATTGGCAGCCGATTCATTCACCAAAGTATCTCTAATCTTTATATTAGGCTTTTTGATCTTTATTATTAGTTGTTATACTTTATATGTATGAATCTTGAATATATTTATGATGTGTTAATTATATTCATGTCTTTAAACTCAACTAAGAACGATAAATTAATTATGTGAAGCTCTATGAATATTTAAGACTCGCAAGAGTTTCAAATAGCTTTGATACTTTTAAGTGACACCTGAAACTTTAGCAATCACCAATCACCAACCGCCGTCATATTGTAAAATGTTGATGTACATCAACAGATCAAAACTTGATGATGGTTCAAAGTTCAAGGTGCAATTAAAATTTTATGGTTATGGTTGTTTTTTCAGGTTTCATGGTGTTTTTCATCTATTTTTTTACATTTTTGCTTTTGAAATTTGTTTAAATGCATAAAGATAATTGATATAGGTGGTAGGTCGTTGGATTGAAATTCAACTCCTTAGGATAAGAAGCTTTTCTCCCATAGCAATACCCTAACTTTTAGGGCATTGATGTTTTTCACACTGTGACTTTCCGTGTACATTAGACGCAGTAATATATGCATGATAAATTATGTAGAAGGAAATTGCACACACCGGATTATTACGTGTGAACTACTAGATAAGGGATAACGGGAAGTGGGAGAAAAATGGAAATGGAAATGTTCGCACTTTCTCTTACTCTCTCTTACTCTGAAGAATCCTTATCTAATATCCACATAAATTTAGAGGCATGAGAGTGAGGAAGAAGAAAATAGTAGGTATAGAGTTGAGAAAACAGAAAACAGAGTGCAAGAAAGCACGCAAGAGGTTTAGGTTTCAGTTCCAGTGGGGGAAAGCTAAAAAAAACTAATAAAAGTTTTAGTAAAGAATGTCTTACAGTCTTGATTTTTCCTTTAAAAAAATGACAGGAGGGAAACTTGGGTGTTTAACTGTGTATTTTTCCTCTAGGCAAATGGGAAACTTTTTTGAACTCGCTCTCTTGTGCTTGTGCTCATGTAGTCTTACTCCTACACTTGTGCTTGTTCTTGTTCTTGCTCTTGTTCCTTATTCTTATCCCTCAGTTTTACTCTTGTACTTTTACTTTCACTTAAAGTTTCTCGCTTTGTCTTCTTGCCCCTTGCAAAAGTTTGATGTAAACAGGCAATATCTATATTTATGGGCTCATATTATCTCCATTCTAGAATCTAGAATCTAGATTCAGGATTTTTAACACAGTAAAAGGGATATGATTTTCAATGCTCAGTAAAGCACTATGCACTACATGTTTAGTTGTAGGCGTTTCTGACTTTGGACTCCCTTCATATCATTTACCATGACAAAAGTCCCCGAGTTTGTCTTTGTGATATTTGGCTAGAGTTTGGAGTTTTGGAGTTTGGAGTTTTCCTCCCAGTTCAATTCCCAAATACAAAGTAAGGAGTTGGAGGTACAAAAGAGGTAAAGTGTATGTGGAGTGACTTAGGAAAGAAAGCAGAAACCGTCAGCTAACGCCTTTAGAAAAGTGTACGTAGGTTAATTCGATAATTTGTGACGACGCGGAGCGACAAGAGCTACGACACTTATTAAATTTTCTTCTCAGTCAAAACGTCACATCCTTCAACATGAATCCAAAAACAGGCTAGAATCTTGATAATCTAGAGAACCTAAAGAAGTAGTTAAACACATGAAGAATCAGCTGTATAAAAAATTAGCTTTTTTAAGAAAATATCACACATAATGTAAAATTTTTGAGTATTTTTCCAAAAAAAACAAGGGAAGTGGGAAATTTTCACACAATCTCTTTCTAAACCTTTCTGCTCTCTGTGCCATACAAATTAATTACCATCTTCTGGTTCTGTGATAATTCATAAAGTTACTTGCATTTATTCCGCTTTTAGTATTATTTATTCAATTTGGAATGTCGAGTTTACAAAAGATAAACTGCATTAGTCATGAGTCATTCTGAAATCATTGAATTTCGAACCAATTACGTAATATAGCTTTTGTATGTTTTTTGTTATGCTCTAGATTCTAGATGCTAAAAGCTAGACAATATTCAATTAAAAGTCCCATGAAACCATTTACCTTGATTTTTATTTCCGATTGTTTCTTTTATTTTCGGCAGATTGCCTCCATCATAATTAACTGCATTATCCCAATCTCTTTTTATTTGACTATTGAGCTTTAATTTTGACTCAAAAAGTTGTATTATATGTTGTATGGAGCTTTTTGTACTGTATATACTTCTTTTTAGTAGTAGTGAAGAATCAAAGAAACAAAGAAGAAAAGGTCTCTAACATAATACATTTACACTACAACTTCAACTTGAACTCGTACTCGTAGTTGCACTCGTTCTTTTACTTGTACTTGTACTATATCATAAAATATTATGTAATGGGAATGTTTTTTATTGATCAGTGAGCAGAGAAATTGAGAGAAGCCAATACAGAGATACAGAGTCAGAGAGAAGGAAAATACGGTAAGTATAATGATGTGGAGAGAACACTGATTGTGAGCTTTGCAAGTAACTCGGGAATAACACTGCATCTGCAGTCTGCAGTCTGCACAGTCTGTAGTATAGAAAATAGGCAATAAACAATAAACAAAATGCACAGTACAATACAAAATATTACACTGCATCAGCTTACATTACATGACGTTGAGTATTGGAATGTGAAAAGTTGTAGGGCTGGGAGGGGAATTAAATGAACCTGACAGAATTTGATTGGTTTCTTCTGTTCTGTTACCCTCAGCCGCCCAACCTTGGATTTTGGATCTTGGATCTTTGAGCTTAGAACTTGGAGCATGGAGCATGGAGAAATCTAGAATCACAGTTGCAAACCATATTCACTTTGTCTACTCTTCAGTGTACATTGTATACAGAAATAGAGTAATTCATTTAATATGTCTCACTTCTGATATTTTGGATTCCAGATTCCGGATTCTGGATTACGAACCATTTCACTACCTTTGCTACAACATATTGTACAATATATACCAAAGAATTGAATACTCTTCTTTCTGCTGAATTTCATAACCTCGTACAATAAAGAAAGTTGACTATTGTGTAATGTCTATAAATGTATATGTACGGGACTTCCTTACGTCACACATTTATCACTGCTCTTAAAGAACAACAAGGGAAAAGAAACAAACTGTAGTGAGAAGGGCAACTATTGATATCATGAAAAACAGCAGCTGGTCAGCAGTCAGTACCGCCACTACCACCATCATTATTATTATCATTAACATTATCATTATCATGCTCTATTATTGATACAGTTATTGCTCTGACGTCTCCGGTCTCCAGAATCAGTCTCAAGACTCTAACAAATAACAACTGAAACAACAAAACGTCTGGAATCTGGAAGAATTCAAGAACCTTGAAACTCAAAATAAAAGTACTTTTCTAGAAGGATAACTCAAAACTCAACTTTATTACTCTCCTACTAAATATTTTGTTAACAATTCAAGATAATCTAATTACTAATTCTCATACAAGTTTAGAGTCTAGAATCTAAAAGATCATCAGTTAAACTGCAGAATAAAACAAGCTGGGCTTCTGTTAAACTAGTCAGTTAAACTGTACTGGGCAAATATTCCTTTACCTTTTATTCATTGGTTCATTGAACTCTGGTTTGCACGCTTTCTCCAATATTTTACTGTACTCGTTAAAGGGTGAAATTGTTTGAAAAATGCGTAGAGCAGAATAGCGGCGGTACATGTACTTAAATGGAGGATATAAAGTAGAAAGGAGAAAGAAGAACGAAGAAAGTATAAGGGGAAAGTGGAAAGTGTCACGCACATTATTTAGTATTTTGTGGACAATATCTTGTAAAATACATCTATCATGTATACAATAAAGAATAAAGAAGAAGGAATACACAACGGATTGGACATTACACACTACACACTTACATTCTATATTATAATATATGACCTTTTCAGAATTGTGAATTTGGAATGGAGAATGGAGAATGGAAAATGGATAGCTTTTTATGAGATCCGTGTCCTAAAATGTGAACTGTAAACTGTACACTGTACACTCTTTAATGCATTCTCTCCTCAGTCACTCACTTCCTCTCTTTGACAGCTTCCGGAGTTGCTCTTTCAAAGTAGAGCCTTTTACACATGAATGAGCTAAAAATATGGAAAATATTGTATGAAATGAGGGATGGGGAAAACAGGACAAAACCAGAGCCAATGCCAAAGCGAAAGACCAAGACCAAGGATAAATGCAAATTCAAATTCAAATGCGTAGAATGTAGAATGTAAAGTGTAGAATGTAGTCGACGGACAATGTGACAGAGTCCAGAGTCTAGAGCCCAACTTTTAACTAAAAGAGCAAAGCCTCGTGTATATGAGAAATGAGAACCTTTTAAAATGTACATTCCCACTTTTACTTTCACCTCTTCTGTTCTCTATGTAGTTCACTAGTACTTCAAGTGGGATGTTGTATCCTGTAAACATGCAGCTTAAAAAGTAAAGTAAAATGAGTACCTTCCAACTTGATACAGTTTCACTACTCAACACTGAATTTTAAACATTTAATGGCAAGAATGAAGAATGAAGAATGAAGAACGAAGAAAGTCTCATGAGAAGACTCAAGGACTCGCTGCATAAAGTTCCAAGGGAATTTACCACTCAAAATTCAAGTTCCAATTCAAGTTGTTGACTTCCTCAACTAACAACTGTCAACCCTCATCATCAACATCAACACCAGTTCCACTTTCCACTTGCAACAAAGAAAACACTATCCCTTTGTTGTCCCTCCACAAAGTGGATATATCAACAGTAGACAGTAGACAGAAAACAAAGGAAACACGTTCTTTTTGGTTCTAGGAAAAATATCATGTGGGAACAAAGGACTTTTTAAATTACACCTTACTTATTACTCATGATGCAGTTTCATATTCACCACATGAAAATTGTTGAAAGTTATGAAAATTTATGACGATATTTTCCAAATAAAAAGCTCCATAAAATAAAAAAGAAGATAAAATACATACATGAAATCCATTTTAGATTTTATCGGGCTCTGTCTTGACCGGTGGCAAATTTCATTTTAACATTCTTTTGAAAAAGTTGAGTGTGATGTTTTTCTTGATATAAAAATGTTTTTTTAATGGTAAATCCTAAATCCTAAATAAATGTCAACTCACGTTTTGTCCAAAAATCTCTATATATTTTATGCACCCATTGCCCAAAATGATAAGGAGAGGACATTACACGTGTGTCCAGTGTATAGTGTCCAATTGAAGTGGAGGAAAGTATTTCCGATGACCCTCGTTTTTATTTGTCAACCCCGTCAAATCATCAAAATGAATGGCCAATACAATACAATTTGATATAATATCAAATGCGTGTGAAGCTACACAAAAGCTACAAAAGCTAGCGCTACATGTATCCTATATAGTCTGTGCAGACTATAAAATATAAAATATAGAACATAATAAAATACAGTACAGAGTCCTGATGATAAATAATGTCCTTGAGGGGAACTGACAAGATGAAGAAGAGGAAGGAAAAGGGACAATGTGCCAAAATGATGAAAACTAGATTGGTACTCTTTATTTTTTATTGGACATGACATGGCATGGCTTGGCTTGGCTCACAGTCCACAGTCCACTCTCCACTCTCCACTCTCCATCCTCAACATTGTCTACAAAATACAAAATACAAAGTCTGTCATCTGCTGTTTTGCTGTTTGCTGTCTGTTGTCTGTCGTCTGTCGTCTGTTGTCCATTGTCCATTGTATTTGTGTGAGTGCAGTCCAGTGCGTGAACGGGAGATGAAGGATTATTTGGCATGATTTTGTCTCCAAAAACCATGTACACTGTACAACGAAAAGTGTACAGTGTACAGTTTACAGCATATTCTGTTTTGATGAGATGTGTTGCCCATTAAGTAAACGGACAAAGTACGAGTACAAACATAAAGGAACAAAAGAGACACGGCACAGATTTGTTTCATGTTGACAGACATTTTGTCCTAGAAGGAAAATGGAGAAAGGAGAATAAATAGAAAAGCATGGAATTGAAAGAGGTCATGGTAGCAAAACACGCACATGGACAATGTATACATTGTACATTGTACACTGTAAACAGTAAACAGGAGGATGGACGCACATACTTATGCAGTACAAACAGTATCTCTACTCTGTACTCTGTACACAAGGGCAAACGTAAAGTATAACGGAGGATGGTAACAAATGGGCTAATTTGTTTCACGTAAATAATGACCGGAGATTGGAGCGTACCGGACCGGACGGTGGGATGTGGGACATGGAACATGGGATCGTGCAGTGACAGAATAAAGGATATAGATCAGAAAAGGAAACGAGGGAATTTCCACGGCATCTTCTTGTGCTATGCCTCTTCCATCTTACATCACTTCTCTAAACTCTAGGCTCTAGACTGTAGATTGTAGATTCTCCATCTATGTATAAAATATGTGCATACACAAAATACATTTATAGATAGTTGAAGGAAGGCCAAAACTCGGAAGTAAATACCAGAAGAAGAATCACAAAGCATAATGAACATTGGAGCAAAATATGGGCAATGGGCAGTGGTCATTACAGAAAGAATCATGTCATCAATTGTGTCCCTGCATTGACTTTCGACTATCGATTATTGACTATGGGCTACTGACTTTTGTCTCCTCGTTGTTTGTCACTAGACTTGGAACAATACAGATTACAGATGTATCAAATACGGCAATAGTCATAATAACGTAACAACAATTATAACTTTGTGACGATTTTATATTATCTTTTGAAGGCACAAATGCTTTAGGCTCCGGAAGCGAATCTGACTAAAACAGGTTATCATCGTGTCTATTTTATATAAGTACTTCAAACGAGTCCTTTAAAATTGTTCACTATAGTTCCAAAAGGGACCGCTAGATGGCGCTAATAACGACTTCCAAAATTAACCGCTAGGTGGCGCTAATAACGACTTCCAAAATTAACCGCTAGATGGCGCTAATAACGACTTCCAAAATTAACCGCTAGATGGCTAGTTTTATAGTCGACGCGAAGCGCTTTCATTATGTACTCAGACGGATGGACACGACTACTGAAATAGGCGGCTTCGCTTCCTAAAAATAAGAAATGAGATTTTTTCTTAAAATGAATCAATTCCCAACCTTTAAGTGCTTTAGTTTTATCCTCACGTTTTACACAATTCGAATTTCCTCATAGATAAAATTAACAAAAAAAGTTACATTAAATACTCAAAAAATACATTAAAGTTCAGCCATACACAATACACAAGACAAAAGCAGTATTTTATTTTTATTATTCTCCCAATATTCAACACGACTCTTTAATAAAGATGTTTTTCCTTTCTACTTTTACTCATTGAGTTGCCTCGTCTCCGGCATCGTATTTGTGGAAACTTTAGAAGAGTTTGGAAACTTTTCTTAATATTTACTATACAATTCAAAGGAGAAAGTTTAGAGTCAGCTGTAAGCTGTAAGTAATACGCAACAAATACAATACAGACTAGAATTTGTATATTGTATAATCTACAGTATACAACGTCTACAGTACACAGTGTACAGTTGTGTACAATTAGTAGTTAGTTTGTTATTTATTGAAGAATAAATTTACTTGATTGATGGTTATTGATGTGCTGAGAACTTATCGTTAGATATTCAATGTACAGTGTGCAGAGTATATTCTACAATGTTTCTGGAAGATGGAGTATCGACTCTGGACTCTGGACTTTTCTTACTTGCCACTTTCCACTTATAATGAGAGTATAACATGGCATGAAAAATGGACGACTTTTGTTCCGAGTGTATAATTCTTTGGTGTTTTAATGTTTGTGGGCTGGATTCTAGATTCTCTAGATTCTGGATCATTCAAGTGATTTGTACAGAGTAACTTTTTGGTAATTGGATAGTTTTCTCATTATTCTCTCTCTCTCCTTCCACCAACTCACTCCATTTCTCCGTCGTATTAATGAAACAATTGCTTACAGTGCTTAAAACTACACATAATGAGAATGAGAGTGAGAATAACAAATAACATGTGAGACTAGTGAATTGAGCATTGAGCATTGAACATTAAGAAATGAGAAATGAGAATCGAGAAACGGTGGAATGAGACTTGGGAATGAAATATGAGATTATTTGACCGAGAGTGAGAAACTACAAGTAAATTTTAGCTCCTAAGAATAATAAAATAAAGTATAATGGGAGGAAATGGAAAACAAAGCCGAGAAAAACTGTACAAAATAAATAGAGTAATGTAGAGTTGAAGCAGTTCAAAATTCACTTCAACTCCGACTTTTACTTGTACTTTTACTTGTATAAATAGAAATTTGTACTTTCTCTTTAACTTTTATGTACCGTTGTTCATATAAAGATGTAGCTATAGCTTTATAACTTCTATATTATTATTCCAGTTCCACCAAAAGTAACGCGGGAAGAATGTAAAGCCTACAGCCTATAATATAGAGTGTAAAAATAGAGATAGACTAAATCGGAATCGGAGTAGTAGAACAAAATGGGATATTTGTGAAATAGGACAAAGAACAAGACGAGTAGAGAAGTAGAGAAGTAGAGAAAGAGCCCCTAGTTAATTAATACTGTCTTTAGAGAGTCACCATAAAAAGTGGCAAACATAAATTAAGACATTCTGGATTTTGGATGGGGAAAGTTTTCCTCAAGGATTGTGTACTCTCTAGACTCTAGACTTTGCTACATTACAAATGAAGAGTGTACGGTGCTAAAGAAGAAGAAGGAGAAGAAGGAGTTGTACATAAAAATTATGTGCTCCTGACATGGCATCCTCTACCATGTTTACACTATGCATTCCAACAAACTAAACTCAACTTGAGCTGGAAGTATTAGTAGTTCACATATTGTCCATCTACTTATCGCAACTTATTAGTTATTACTCTTGTGCAATGTGTGTGTAGTGTGTAAATGTGCAGTGTGCACAGTTGCACAGCCGCTTCATTCTTCACTTTTCCCTCCTCATGTTCTATGTTTTGGAACTGTTGTTTTCTCTGTGCTCACTTCCCTTTTCATTTTCCGCTCTTCTTCTTTATCCTTCTTGTTCTGTGTCGGTTCTCGGTGAAGGTCGAGGAGTCGAGGAGTCGAGAGTCGAGAGTTGAGAGTCGAGAGTCGAGAGTCGAGTTGAAGAGTTTTTCCCAGACATGTGCATAATATAAAAACAAGAGGATTGAAAGAGGACTGAGAATGAGAAAGAGCAGGAGCATCGGAAACTTGGAGAAAGCGGTTGAAAGTGGTGAAAATGGTGAAAATGGTGAAAACTAGCTACTAGCTACTACAACTCATGAGGAAAACGATGCAGTTTATACAGTTTATGAACGGGTTGAGGAAATTGAACAAGTAGAAGAAAAAGAAAGAAGAAGAAGAAGCATAAGAAGTATAAGAATACAGAGGAAGAGAATAGGCATCCTTACTTACTAGTGCTTGTGTGTCTGCAATATTATATATTATACATCTTTTCCATTCCATTTTCTCTCCTGCTGTTCATCCAAAGATTATAATAAACTGGTGCAAGTCTGACCTCTATTACTGCTACTTATAAATTATACGCTTTCTTGAGCCTTCTCTCTACTCCTGTCTTTTTACTTTTTATACAGTGCCGACTACAGGCGGTTCTACACTCATGTACAATGTACAATGTACAATCTTTCTCTCTCTTTCTCTCCTTCTTCTCCCCCATCCCAGTCTATTTTCTTTACGACTTGAGTATGGTCTAGGAAGATTCAAGTCCACAATATAGAATGTAGAATAGAATGTACGTCGTACATTCTATATTGTCTGGTATTTGTATGTTGTATTTGTATTTGTATTTTAGTATTTTATTTCTTTTTATTTCATTTCACATGAGTGGTTTTCAGCACCCTACAAAAATCCCTACTAACTGGTACAGTAGAAATTTTCAAAATACAAAATACAATATGTGAGGCATAAATAGGAGATGTAAATGGAAAGTGTCCTTTCATCATGTGTAATACGAAATACGAAATACGAAATACGAAATACGGAATACGGACAGATGTAATAATATTCAATGTTCAATGGACACTGTATAATATATTGCGTACAGAGTACAGTTTCACCAAGTACATAAATTTATTTTCCATTTCTCTCTCTGAGGTTTTTCCCTCGTTTCCCTCCCTTCTTCTCTGTTTACTTTACACTAATGTTTTGTTTTATACTAATGGTAATGGTAATTTGATATGAGTCTCCTCCTTTTCCTTATCATTTTCCTCCCTGTTTTTGTTGTAGTAGTTGTTGTTGTTTCTGTTTGTGTCCCTTTCCCTGGTTCCATTTCCTGTCGCTCTTGCTTTGTCTCTCCTGTCATCATCAATTTACAAAGTTCTTCTTCATTTTTTTCTCATTTGGGCAATCTCCAGCTTCTAGAGTTCTAGAGTTCTAGAGCCTTGGAGTCTTAGACTCTTTACTCTTCATAGTAGAGCTTAGTGAGAGCGGGCTCCAACTCCAACAAGTTCAAGTTCTTGAGCAGTGACAACAACAACAGAAGAGAAAAGAAGAACTAAGGTCGAGCCACTTTGTGCATGAGGCAAAGTTTGTGTATGATGTATCATGTATGGCGTAGAAGTGTATTAATGGGAGTAGACATGCAAAATCCGGAATCCGGAATCCGGAATCCAGAATTTGAATCTAAATCTGAATAAATATATTATAATAGTTCTTTATGATGACAAAAAGTAGTTTGTTTTTAAATTACATGCATTTAGTGTGTAAGATTTAGGATGCATGCTGTGTGTAGAAAGTAGATAGAAAGTAGATACACCAGGAGGTTGAGAGTTGAGAGTTGAGACTAATGGAAAATAAAGTGACAAGGAAATATTCCTGTTTCTTACACACATATACTTTACAGTTTATACTTGCGTATACTATGTAGAAACACTACAAACTACAACTATTAATAAAAGAATAAATGAGTTGCAATAATAATAATAATATTATGGTGAATCTTTCATTTTTTTCCTCCCTATAAAAACACAATGAAAAAACCGTTTTCCTACGCCTTGTCCATTGTCAACATTTCATCATTTTTTTTTTTTTTCTTTGCTCATTTCATTCTTATTATTAATTTTAACTTGTACCTCTTTTCCTCTTTACCTTTTTTATTTTTTCCTACTTTTTTTGAATTTTGAAGTTTGAATATTTCCACAAGTTTTCGTGATTTATTTATTTTTACTTCCCGCACATGGGAAAATTGACCTTAATTTTGCTTGCCAATATTATATTTTCTTTCCATTTGCTGTGTGTCATACATCTCGTATCTCATATTGTGCATGCCTCGTACGTATGTATGTGAAGTAAAGAACAAAAGAGTGATGAGAAGAGCGAGAATTGAGGATTCTAGATTCTAGATACTTTAGTATTTTGGGAATTGGAAATTGGACTTTTTTTTATTGGTTTGGTTTTGTTTTCCAGGGAAAATGTTGCTTATTTTCCACTTGGTAATCACAAATTTTTTTTTGTTGGACATGAGGCATCCGTTCAGTTCAGTGGTACTTCATGTGTCATTCGTCGTTCTACATTCTACATTTCTAGGATTTCCCACAGGTAATAAATATTATTTTTCCTTGAAATTCAATCATCTTGTACTCGTTTGAAGTTTGAAGATTTACAGATAAATACAAAGATATAAAGATACAGAGATATCAAGACAAATGGAGTATATGTGTTGCTTACCGTTTTACCTTCGTTCTCCTCTTCTAATCATTTCATATCATCTTGAATCTTGAATCTTGAACTTTGTGGGGTCTGGTGATGTGACAATCGATAGGAACTTACACTGTACATTGTACGTGCCCATTGGAAACTATTATTATTGAAGATGGGAAGAAATGAAATGAAATAAAAGAAATATGAGCAAAGGAAAAAATATATCAATTTTGGATTTTATATTTTAGATTATTATATTAGGTGCGGATGTGGATGTTGTGTCTGTAATTTCATTTGTTTCCTTTTATTGTTGTACAATATCTGTAGATATTATTATTATTGATCCGTTTAATTTCATAGAATAATAGATGGTACTTTTTTGGTTTGGTTTTGAGGGTAGCGCAGCTTGCAAGCTTACTACTAAATGCTGATAAAATCCGTCCGTCTGTCTGCCCTCACGTTTGAATTTTTGCACATGTAGTGTTTAGTCTCTGGGGCAAGGTGAGAATCCAGTAAAATTAGAATTGGGGGAAGGTGATACCATGAATTAAATAGTGTTTTATGTGAACAGCCAACACAGAACACAGATGCTGCGCCACCCACTCGCAATGAAGAGTTAATTTAGCGAGTTTTGAACTCGTTCTTTGCCACGATTTAGATTTTTGTGTTTTAGGGGAAACGCGTCGTCAATTTGATTTGATTCTCTTTTTGCTTCATGTTTCATATTTCATAGGTATAGAAAGTAGAAAGTATAGATTTTTTTAGAATTGGTATAGACATGAAAAAATGATAAAAGAAGTTTGCAATCGTTTGTGTAAATAGTAACGGTAACGGTAAAAACCGCAGCATGCAGTTGCGTGTTGTCTAATACGGTCTATTGATGGATTCTAGATTCTGGATTCTGGATTCTAGATTCAATAGATGGTTGTCTTGTTTCGTGGGAAGAAGAAAGGAAAATGGGACCGGACAGACAGATTAAGAGACAAGTGGAGATGAAGATAAAGATGAAAAAGTCCACTCTGCTGTCTGTGGCTCCTTTGTCTAACGTCCACTGTCTACAATCTAGTATCTACAATCTACAATCTAGAACCAGGAGAAATAGAACAGTAGAATAAACAGAGAGATCATGTAAGACAAGTGTTATTTTTTCTCCTCTGTCTGCACCACTTTTCACTCCTGTCTGATTCTGATTCTGGTTCTTGTTCGGGTTCTTGTAGGGGGCAATATATATTAATAATAAGTGCAATGTCTAGCATAGAGCATGCAGCACAGAGAATAAAGAATACAATATATCATGTACGTTGTACATTGTACAGACTACCTGTGTGCACTCTTTGTACTTTTTCCCCTTGTATTTTTTGTATTATGTAGTAATGTTGTATGTACTGTGCTGAAGAAGGGAGGAGCTACTCTTTATTCCTACTCTTACTTTTTCCTTTTCCTTTCATTTCACTCCGACATCCTTCACTCGTTACTCCTTTTTCGTTTTTCCTTTTTCCTTTCTCGTTACTCGTTACTCGTTATTCCTTAGTTCTTTTACTCGCCCAGCCTCTGTCGAGTTGCTCAAAATGAACGAAATGAAGTGATCAAAGAGAAAAAAAATACAATTTACTTTTTTTTCTTTTTTTCCCTCCCTGCAGTTTTCTATACAAATTATAAGTGTGTTTTATATGTATTGTATTGTATTTGTGTTTGTACTTTTTTTTTGTTTGAGGTAGATACTAGACACTAGACAGTAGACAGTGTTCACTTTCTCTTTTGAGTTTTGAGAGTTCTTGTGCGAGTGCGAGTAAGAGTGCGGCGGATTCTTGTACCAGAGCATGTGAGTATGTAGTATGTGTAGTTCATGAAGGTTATATATGTTATATATAATATATTATATGTTTTTGTACTACACAGCAGCAATCTATTCTCCTTATCATGAAAGGAAGCCGTTTACATGACACGTCATTTGTCCTACTGGCAACCGTCCACTTCCTCTTATTCCATTTCTCTTCCTTTCTCTCCTTCATTTTTATCCATCTCATCCTCATTCTTTTACTATTGTGAACTTTGAACATTCCCTCAACCAGCAACCAGCTCGCCAACTTCTCATTCTCTACTCTCTATTCTTTACCTTTCTTCTTCTCTTGATTAGGTATTGTACGTACTGTAGACTGTAGACTTTGGAAAGCACATGTTACATGTTCCATGTTAAACAACTATTCTTGATTCGGACTTTCAGTTCAGTATTCAAATGTGATGAGTTGCCCGTTTTCTGATCAAAGGTTCAGGTTCAGGGTTCAAGTCAGTTTTACATATAACATATAACATATAAATCTCAGCTTAAAATATTCATGTGTCTTAAATCAAGGCTCATGCCTCAACACATGTCTAGTTTCTAGTTGAATATAAACATGATGCACTTTGTACTTTTTTTGCCCTTATTTAAAAAGTTGAAAGGTTCGTAGCTCATAGTTTTATATTATTATTAACTTTAACCGTACAGATATGCTTGACTGCATTTTGCAAATTTTGCTTTTAACTAAAGAAAAATTGGTTTCATTTCCTTCCGTTGGTTTTTGACCTCTTAAAATGTTGAATGAAATATTTAAAATTTAAGTACAGACTCAGTTTAAACTTTTGTTCTTTGAACTCCATAATAAATGTTAGCGTTCTCCTTTTCAGATTTTAGAGTTCAACTATTTAGAACTATTCCGCTGAAACCTTTAGTTATTTTTTTACTGTGTCTTTTGAATTTTTTTTACAAGTTTGGCTTCAAGTTTCTAGAGAACGAGAAAAATAAAGATACGTGAAGTGAGTAGTTTAAATTGTATAGTTAATTCGTAATTCGTAGATGTTGACTTTGACTCCACTGTATTTTGTGCTTACTTTTGAGTTTGAATTTGAATCGGATTTGGAGTTGGAGTTAGAGTTGGAATTTGAATTTGAATTTGTATGTGAAGTCAAAACGGAAGACTCAAGACTCAAGAAGGTACTTGTATAAATAAATGTGAATAAAAGTACATGAGCTTTGATAGGTTGTCAATTTTGAATTTTAAATCCGATAAAAAGTCTCAATGCTCAATACTGGGAAATTGGAAATCAAAGGAATAAAATTGAATACTCTTTCAAGTTGTTCAAGTGACGTTCAACTTCCAACATTCAACGAGGCCAGTCTAACATGATAAATAAAATACATGTAAAGTTTAAATGTTAATATAAGGAAATTTCCAAAGATTTCTGTACTTTATACCTTATAAATTGGACACACTATAGTATATTTTATAGAAAAAAATAATGTTTTTCATACATGTGTTTACTTTAGAAGAAGAGGTTACGAAAACCAGAGACTTTCTCTGTACAGAGGTCGCCACTACTGCGTGTACTAGTACTATTATTATTATTATTACATTTATTATTATTATTATTATTGTAGGAGTTCAAAGACGTACATGTTTTTCTACCCTCAATTTTCCCTTTGCTTCCTTCATCCTTCATACATCCGTTTTATCTTTTCAGTTTGGATTTGAAATTCTTCTTGTTTCTTTATAGTTTTAGATTTACTTTGATTTTGAAATTTTACAGACGACCTCGATCAGATCAGTCAATCTCATCCGATCTGATCTCCTCTAATATAATCTAATATATGGTCCTTCAAAGTACTTCTCTACAGATATGCAATAATGTCCAAAGTCCAAAATCCAAAGTCCAAACATCAAAGGAATAAAAAATGTACATGGAAAAAATACTGCGTTCAACATTCAACATTCAGAGCAGGTTTCTGTCTTACATTTTTCCTTCGAGGACAGTTTGGAAGAATTTTAGGGAATTTTTAGTCTGTGTATTGTATTATATATTTCTATTTACTGTGAGCATCACCAAAAATATCGTACACTTAAATCAACAAGATATTCTCTGTACATTTTTATCATTTTATATCCTCAATTCATCATTGAAATTGACGTAGTAAATAGTAAAGAATAATAACTATTATCTTACTTAATTCACAAGTTCAAAAATCCAAAACATTTTAAGTATTTTAATTTCTCATAAATAGAAAAATAGAAGCGAAAAATAAATAAAAAAGCACATGAACAGTACAAGTAAATACAAAGTTTGTACAAATTATCAACATGTAGCCGAGAATTCTAGATTGTAGATTATTTTACTTTCTCTTCTTCTTCATTTTCTAGATTCATTTAGAATCTAGAATCTACAATCCGGCATCGAGATTTCTCCAACCCTGTATCTTTTTCGTTTCACACACCAACAAACAAATAAATAAAATTGACCATCAAGAATCAAGAACAGTTTGAGACATTTGACCGTGGAGAAAAACTTTACTAGAAATTGTGAAAGTTGGAGTAAAAGAGCTGGTCATTGGAAATTGGTCATAGATAATAGATAATAGTTATAGCAAATTTGCTATGTAGTTTGTTCCATTTCTCAAAGTGCAAGAGTGAATGGAGAGCGGAGGAAATTCTTGGAAATCATTTGGAAAAAAAGAAAGGGGTAGAAAAAAAACTCGATGTATTTGATTTTACAGATAGCCTTGATCCTTGATCCTCAATACTTGATTCTTGGTTCTTGATGGTGCATTGGAGCATCCTACCCTCTACACATGTTTTAGTGCTGATTGCTGATATGGCATGTCTCTCTGGTTGTTCTGGTGATTTTTCACAACCTTACTTACTCCTAGTATTCCTCGCGGAATTTGGGCTTTGGTTGGTCAAAGGAAAGGAAAGAGTTCCTCATGACTCATGAAAGTAAATTGAACTAAGCCAGCATTTTTTCATCCCTTTTGGAGCGTTTGTACTTTGCAGGGCAAATATTAGGTACATCTTTATATTATATTTTATTTTATTACACTATATATAATTCTTTACCGTTAATACATGAGTCAAGTCAAAATCAAAGTCACATCTGGTGAAGACGACAGTTGACGCAGTTTTTCACATAGTTGTATTCCCCTGATCATTGTTCATTAATCATATGATATTGACCAATATCATGCTTATTTCACTTATAATGCCCAATGTACGATGTACGATGTGCAGCTTTACTCGGAATCTTTATACATTATAATACACATTTTCGATCGACAATCGGCAGTTCAGTGAATTATGACTTTTGTAGTTAGTATTTTTGAGCTGCACTTTGAAATGAAAATGTCCCTTTGCTTTCTCCATAAACACATCTATGTAATCTAATATAGAATACCTTTCTCTAACATCTAACAATAAGCGGTAAAAAATCCACAAACCACAAACCACAGCATACCAATTTTCAATGCTTTTAAAGATCCATTTAAACTTGAGAGTAAAATCAGCTACCACCCAGAAGCTTAGCAGCTACAAGCTACGAGCTCGAGCTGCACATCAACAAGAATACGGCTATACTCTATCTTTATTACAAATCCTTCTTGATTCTTGACTCTGTGTGGAAAAGGTGGCTCTAGCTTCTAGTACCTGCACACAAAGTGCAATTGGTTTTAAATATATAATATTAAATCGTATTACACACTATAGACTATAGATCCTAGGCACTGGAGAAATGTAATAAATTTCTAAATTTCAAACTCCAAACTCTTTCTGGACAGGCTTTTTCCATTTCTAGAGAAAATAGTAAAATAGACGACCGGTTTTTATATGGACGTAAACCAATATAAACGTACTTCCGGTCAATATTCTATTCAAGCATTACAAAATACAGTAGGCTTTATATTTTATATCTATGAGCTACAGCGTACAGCGTAAAAAATATTGGAATTGGTTTTTTCCCTGGACCTTGAACGAATATCCATTAGGTAACGGTACATGGTGAATGGTGAATGTTGAATGGTCAGGCTTTTAAATGTCTATATCCGTCCATTTGATCTTCCGCTCAGTTCAGTTCTTTTTGCGGACATGGGACATGAGAAGAAAGAAGAAAGAGGGGGAGAGAGATAGGAAATGCAAGATACGAGCAAAGAGTAAAAAGAGTAAAGAGTAACCACTCCACTTAAATGTGGAATACACAATATAAGATTATAGAATGTAGACTATAGGTGTACATGTGATATAGACCAAAGGCTTTGGGTCAAGGATAAATTCCTCGTGGTTTATTTTTCCCTTGTGGCTTAAATCTAACGGTTGATTGCAATCCCGATTACATTCTCCGTCTCCCGTTTTTACAAAGAACTGAGCCAACTCCACGTTGAAGCTATTCAATACTTAGTACTCAGTATTTGATCCTCAATCTTCAATCCCCAATGCTCAACGGTATACGCATTGGATACATGAAGAAAAAAAGGCAAGCTGAAGAAACACACCATTGAATTGGTTTTACTGAAATCAGTTGGTTGTTTTGGGGTTTTTCGTTTTTTTTCGGTTTTTGGAAGGTTTGGACGTTGGAGCTTTGGGACGGCGGTTTAGTCCGGATTATAGCTAAGGTTTTGGCTCTTTGACTTGAGACTAGAGAAGAAAAGAGGAAAGAGAAAGAATGGGTGGGTGAATGAAAATCAAAATCAAAATCAAAACCAAGTGGGAAATCGGATTGAAAAATACAACAAAGGATCGGGCTTGAGAAACTGGGGAAAGCTTGGAGAACGTTTGGTTTGGCCTGGCCTGAGTACGATGTAAAATGGAAAGGAAGTTGACTCGGTTCTCGCTTCTCCATTTTCCGTTCTCGATTCTCCGTTCCCCATTCTCTCAATCCTGTTCCGCTCCGAAGAGTCTTAAGTAACTTTTATGGGCATTGATTGATAGGAAAGTGACTTTTTTTTTTACTGATCCATCTGAAGCCGCTTGTGTTTTTTTCACTTTTTTCTTTTTCTTTCTCCGCCTCCCTCTTTTTTTATTGCTCATTCCTCATAATCCCTTTTTTTAGTGGAGAAATACAAGAGAAAGTGTCTAATTCAGGCGGTACGCCGCATACTGTACGTTTACCATTCCACATTGTACATTATACATGTGTTGTGCATACTGTCACGAAAGACTAAAGTCAAAAATCCTCACTTCGCGAGAACTTTATGTCGCCTTGAAAGTATAAATGCTTTAGGCTCCGGATGCGAAGCTAACTATAAAAAGTATTGTGTATGTCCATCTTTACGCTTTATACAACTGCTTCCGTGTACGTAAAACGAGTTCCTAGAACTTTTCCAATATAAATCTGTACACATGCGACATCTAGCGGTAAAATGTGGAATATATAGTTTCAAAATTTTCCACTAGATGGCGCCACTAACTATTTCCAAATTTGGCCGCTAGATGGCGCTACTAACAATTTCTAAAAGTTTCCACTGGGTGGCTAATTTCGCACAGACGGACGGACACGAGGATTTCAATGGGCAGCTTCGCTTCCTAAAAAACTAGATCCTCATAGAAAAGAGAAAGCAATGTGCTGGCACTACAAACTAGAAACAAGGAGGGCGATCATCATTATACCTTAAACTTTCTCTCTGCCTCTGTCTCTCCTTCTAATCTCAATCTGGGAATAGAAAAGGCCAAGCGCCAAGCCTAAAGGATAAAAAATAAAGAATGAAGAATGACGGAAGCTCAAGTCAAGTCGAGTCAAGTCCCCAGAGAAAAAACGGTAAGAGTTAATGTATAATTAAGTATGTCAACCAAAGGGACAGGAAACAGCTGTTGTTGTTGCTCCTTTTGATCCCATTAAGAATTACGAATTACGAAACTACAACTTCTTGACTCAACATTCAACATCCTCCGCTTGCGCTTGCTCTTCCCTTCCCTTCCTTTTCTAGATGAGTGATGAGCAATGAGTAATGAACATAGCTATGGCTTTATCTTGTTCCTTCAGTTGAACTCAGGCAATGTACATTGTACACTGTAGACTTGAGACTGCAATATTTATGTATGTATGTACTTTTTTAATGTGGAAAAATACCAGTGGCTGACTTTAATTGTAAACTGTAAAAATATATGTGTGTAAATACGAAACAGAGTGGAGTTGATTCAATTTTGCGTTTTAAAAGACATGAGAATTACTATTAATATTTTATAGCTTTATTCACGTATTCCAAGACTGAGGATATGCTTAAAACTTTTTGGCCAGTTTAAGTGATTCTTGATTCTTTCCGCAAATTGTGTGTGATCTTTTCAAGAAAGTCAAAGCTTATATCTTTATGAGCTAAGACCTTTTTGAAAGGATCCCCACGAAATGTATAAAAGATGTTCTTTATATTTTAGTTTCATCCTCTGTCCAAATTTTGGTTGGGAAACTTTGTCGATTTCTCCCCATGTCAAACAGCCAACACTCAATGCTCAAAACTCAAATACTTAGTATTTAAAAGCAAAAATGCGGGGAATCAGAGCATTGAACAATGAACATACTTTTTGTACAAGATAAAATATGGGTATCAAATTATAGACAGGGGCATTTCAATTTTTAAATGTATTTTATGAAATAAAAACACTTTAAGATTCAATTGCTATTTCAAATTTTAAATCCACGTAAAGTTTTCCACTATAAATTTAAAAGCACTACATTAACACTACCAGAAAAGGCCAAAGACGTGGTTAAATCTAAAAAGTTTTATGAGCATGACAAGGACAAAGAAAAAGAGAAAAATCTAGATTTTAGATTGTAGATTGTGTAAAAAAATTACATGACAAAGGGAA
>JABASP010000880.1:0-38629 GCA_019776565.1 Sminthurinus signatus | reverse complement strand
ATAATAAGGGTGAAAATGTACAGATGGGCTGAATGAATCTGTCGTGGTCCACAGAGAAGAGAAAATAGGGAGAGAGAAAGAGAGAGGGACGAGATTCATCTATAGAAAAGCGAGTGAGCGGGCGATTGAACGGTACAGAGAAGAAGAAGGAGGGAAGCGGTACACTTTATTTTTGGAACTGCTCACTTTATTGCAAACTGTGAGCGGGTGATCATAGTATGTCTTTCCGCTCGATTGAAACACAGAACCTGGATACAGAATACAGAACACAGAACCAGGTGCTTGCTCCGCTCTCTCTCTCTCTCTCTCTTATTTTATGCATGTACACAACCATACACATCTTTATACACACAAACTGAATACGCAGAGAAAAGGCTTAAGCTCCAGATCTCTTTCATCATGTGAATTTATGTACATGAACTCGTCTCTCTTTTCTCGCAGCCAGTTGAATGCACAGTGCACAGTCAATGTTCAATGTACATTCAACCTTTCCTTTTTCTAAATCCAAAAGCTCTCCTCTCTTCTATCTTTGGCTAGAAACTAGAAAAGTCTGTACAAAATGTATAAAATGTACAAAATGTACATGGTGTGGATGGATGAATGGATGGATCTACGTCCTCCGTATTTATTTGCCGTTTCCATCCAGGAATCTGGCAATAATCTTCCTATACACAACTCCTCTATTTTCTATTCCCCATTTCCCATTCCCTACCATTTATCGCTAGATTTAAGTCAGTCAGGTAATTCACCGTCCACCTTTCATCCTCCGTACATACAAAAATACATACTACATACTTGTATTTGCCTAGGAATTCCTATCCCATTTTATTCAATACACCATCCACACATAATTCACGTAGGGAAGGAGCCAACATAAAAGTTGTTATAACTCTACACTCTACACTACATACCTGTAACGTATCATCCTCAATCCTCAGACTTGAGTATAAATAGATAGATCCCGTTCCCCATCACCCTATTACACCTATGTTATTTCCCTACTCTTCTAAATATTTCTTCTTGATAGTTTTCATTTTCATTTATTTATTTATTGGATTGCTTTGGATTGGATTGAACTGAATTGAACTGAATGTACAACTACGACTGTACACTGTACACTGAGAATATACCTTTGGTATTATATTAGAGTTATGAAGCAGACAGAGAGAGAGAGAGAGATTGGCATTAAAAATAGGTCAAAATAACTTGGCTCCGTAGCAAAGGAAATTAAGATATTATTCCCCTTTCTCCTCCACTCTCACAAAACTCTTTCATAAAATCCAGTTTCCATATCTTTTTGGCAAGGTTCCGCTGAAATGGAAGATGATCATCATCAATGTACCTTCTCAACTGCGTAAATCACTATACCGAACACTACAAACTACACAGAGCAGAACAGAGAAGAATGCATAATCATATTTCATATGAATCCAAATGTTGGAATACAAATACATCCACACGTGTACACTGTAGATGCAGAGGCCACGCAAACGCAGGTAGACAGTTTGATATTTTATCCATCTTTCTCTTTCCTCGTCTTTGTTCTCTTTTCTGTCATCCTTTCCTTCTTTCTTTCCTTCTTGTTTTTCCACTCACCAATAAATTACTCGGGGCCAAAAGTCTCATGCAACACAATTACATACAAACAAGAGTAAGTAGTACCACAAACAGTGGGTTTCATCTTTCTTTCTCTTTCCCCGTATTATGTGTGTGTGCTCTGGTATGTACATTGTGCATTTAGCAAAGGTATTGAATGTTCTGTGTGCTCTGCTCAAGCTCCAACTGAGCGGCCATTCTGCCATAGTCT
Organism: Sminthurinus signatus; assembly: GCA_019776565.1. Taxonomy (NCBI): domain Eukaryota; kingdom Metazoa; phylum Arthropoda; class Collembola; order Symphypleona; family Katiannidae; genus Sminthurinus; species Sminthurinus signatus. Next base: position 36,822 of record JABASP010000880.1, on the reverse strand, counting down.
GCCATAGCGGACGGTCAGTCATCAGAGGAAAAGTAGTCATTCACTTTGTCTAAGCCTAAATCTTACGGTAAATATTGAGTTAGGGTTGTGTGTCACCTGGCTTTTACGACAAAAACGACTCACGCTCTGCAAACAAGCCAATGAAAATGGACAATTAGAACAACTCCGACAGAACCACAGGAACAAGGAAAGAAAGTAAAGAGAGAGAGAGAGAGAGAGAGAAGAGTAACATTAATACCAAAAGACTTTTACTGTAATAGAACCTCAAATTACTATTACTGCTCAACATCCCAACATCCAACGTCTAATGTTCACAAGGACAAGTGCTTGAGTCCATATGGAGTGCACATGCAGGGCCATGTACAATGTACACATTCCACATCATACTTTGTCTCCACATCTCCACATGCATCTCTACGTATGCACAATGTACAAAGTACAAACGAAACGTGTATCGTATTATTTGCAGTCTTTCTCTCTACTTTCACGTTCATCAGGGAAAAGAGAGTCAAAAAGTATTTATTATTACATTATTTTTTACCCTTCATCAAGAAAACCTTGAGTTAATGTCATTTCAACTACCAATAACATATCCATTTCACAAAAAACCTCTATACTCCAGAATCTAGAATCTAGTCATGCTCTTTTTACTTGAGCTCCTCTGTTCTGTCCACACAGACCTCACATGCCACACGTCATTCACCTTAACAATCACATTTTTATGAAAAAACTCAAAAGAAAAGTTCCCTATTGTCTATTGACTATTGACAAAACAGATTTAACACTGAATTGTGTTCAAAATAATACAATACGAATAGAAAGAAAGATGTGGGGATTTTGTGTCAGGAAAATGAAGAGGGGAAAGTATGAAGAATTAAGCAAGTTTAGAGGATGGAGGGGAAAGATCTCAAATCTCAAGTCTAAAATCTGTGTGTGTGGGAAGAAAACCAGGTGAGGTCTAAATCGCTATTTATGTAGTATTTCATTCCACTTCCACTTCTAACCTTTTCTTTTTTGCTCCTTTCCCATTCTCTGAGAGATTGATTCATACGAGTCCCACTCAACTCAACTCTTCCCTTCTTCACTTTACTTTACTTTCACCAACCTATCGAATAAAACGACTCACTGAGGTAGATATTTTCCACCATTCCCCAAAATGGCACAAGCACTTTAGTCTCAATCTGGTCTCCATTAAAAAGTGTTTTAGATTTCCCTCTTTCTTTATTTCTACCTTCTGTCGATACTCTCCAGAAGCCAGGTTTCACTCATTCATCTATAATTTATCCATCCATCCATCTTTTCTCATAGGTAGTTTAGCCTTACGTAAAATGTACACCTTTTCTCTTTCCCTCTCACGTAATTTCCACTCCACTTTTATTTTTATTAAATCAGGACATTCCGTATTCACGGTACAAATTGCAGCAGAACACCACAAGAAAATGGTATAAACTCTATTCATTCAAATCCATCCTCCATTCCTACAGTAATGATGTGGACATTGGAAATCCTTGAATTATCTAAATAACATGCAGATGACAAAGGATGACGGGGAAAATATTCAACATCTCAAATTTCTTTCCTCCGTCATCAAATGAAAAAAAAAGTCCCATTTTCAGTGTTCAACATAAATCATAATATGTCCATTTCCATCCTCAAAGTTCATTTTTGTCTATTTTTCATGTAGATTTTTCCTCTCCATCTGCAAAACTCAAATTACAGACATTACGAGAAATGGGAGGAAAAAATGGAAAAAGGGCAATAAAAATATACAATTCTGGTTGCGAATGACTTCCATTTGACAAATACGTCAAATATACATGAGTTGATTCATCTGTGACTGTGTGTCTATAACTTAATGTGAGAATCCGATTGTCCAGTTGACGAACAAGAAGCAGAAAAAGAAAAAAATGGTCAACTATGATGATGAGTTGAATGAATATGTGACTCGAGATAAGAAATAAGAAGACACACGGAGGAGCAACATTAGAGTTGACGATGAGGATGAGAATGAGGAGGATGATGATGATGACTTTGAAAATTTTATGAAATGGAAAAGTCGGGAAAGTTGAAGGAGTCCCTTCTTTTCTTCTCTTCTTCTCCTCGCTTTTGGTTTTGGTTTTTGGTTTGATAGAGACGGATGGACATTACTTAGATTACATGAGCGAATACGGAATCTCATTTATCTGTGCAGCTGAGGACAGACCAAAATATATAAAGATGAGATGAGGAGAAGCAGAAGAGAAAAGGGAAAAGGGCAGGGAACGGTGACTACAACCAGCATACAAATTCAAATAAGATTCCAGAATTGAAAGAAAGGAAAAATCCGAGAAAAATTGGAAAAAGGTAGATTGGTTTTTGGTTTTTCCCAATGTCCTTCCTCCGTCCGTCTGTCTGCTCGTCTAGTCCTCTCCTGTATATGAATTTATATACATATATAAATTTCAATGTTGAAATTCTGTGTCTGCCAAGTCGATTTGTGGTTGTGGAAGAATATATATGGACGGTTGGATGGAGGACGGACGACGGACAGGGTTAGAGAGAAAGAAGAAAATTACCTTCTGACAGACGGTCAGTCGGTGGTCGGTGGATGAAGAATCAAATCACCCTGTGTCATGAACCACCATCAAGATTCGCCACAAAGAAATAACATTCCACACACAGATTTGTATTTTTCACAGACCAAAAAGAACAAGAAGAACAAGAAGAAAGCGAGAGAAAAAAAGAAAAAAATGATGGTGAATATGAAAATTTGGACGGGGAAGACGAACCCACACACACACACTACCATATGCTACACTCCCGCTGTCTTGGTCATTTCCTTTACAAGTCATCCCTTTCCCTTCTCCATTTCTCTCTCTCTCTCTCTCTCTCTCCTCCTCGGTCATTTTTATATGAATTCCAATATGTGAAAGGTACCACACAACTCGTACGCATAAACGCAGAATACTCAAACCACAAGCAATAGTTCAAGAATCGAATTGTCTTTTTCTCTCAGTCCCCACCAGCTTCTCTCTCTCTCTCTCTCTCTCTTTCTCTTTCCCTTCCAAAAATGATGGACACACGCAAAATCTGACTGGAACTGTACGAAAGGTTTTTGATGGCTTGACCGTTGGCTTCATTTTGTCTGCCAAAAAAGTCTTGAGCGATCGTAAAATGACTTTCATATTCCCACACACACACAAATACACAGCCGGAGCATATGTGTACATCACCCACAAAATCCCACTTTCACATATCTTACACCGACAAACCGAGACAGAGACAGAGACAGAGGAAAAGCCAGTGGACACCCAAGGAAATATGGATTATCATTATTATTATCATTCCTTTGGTTTGGCTGGAACCACAGCCACAGAGATTTACAAGTTTAGAACTTTTACTATCTTTTACCAGTCACTGTGTGGATTTCCTGACCATTTCCCTCTTCTTCCAACTCCCCACCTCCACGTGTACTCGTCCACGGACAGCATTCAGGGGAAATGAAAAACAGAGGAGTTCCAAAGTGTACACTATGTGTATACACATATTCATAGTCGGCGTACACAGACGTACTGTAAAAGATATGAGGTTGATGTGGTAGCTTCAAGTAGTTTATGCTCTCTGCTCTCTGCTTTATACAATATACAGGCTGCACAGGTGTAGAGGAAACAAGAAGTCATCCACCATAAAAAGACATGATATCTTTCCTAAAAACTTGTCACTCTCTTTCTCTCTCCGCTCTCTTCTCTCTTCTGTCCTTATCTCGGAATCACCAGGAAAATGAAAAGGACAGGCCGGGGAAACCCGTGCAAATAAAATGAACAAGATCATGTACCCATATTTATTTGCCAAGAACATCCCAAAGCGGTTTTTCTTTTCCCACTCACAACTTGTCTACTGCACTGACTTGAGACTTGAGATGCTACAGAAGATGCTGGAAGAAACCTTGTACAGGGAGAATCTGCACTGCAAATGTACATACACACAAACATGAGAAAAGTGCGAACAGGGACCAGCAAATAAAATTCTATATCACAGAGTAATCAACAGAAAACAAGAATCATAAAAATTCTTACCGAGAAATCGTAAACTCTTTTTATACGAGGATGTGAAACCTCTTGCTTTGAAATATCCAGTCGCAAGTTGTACCTTTACGTTCTACATTCTACATTATACAAGCTTCTTTTCCCTCTCTTCACTTTTCCTACTTCTCCAACACCCAGACTCATTCTCAACCTCAATCTCAAGACTACGAGCAGAATGTGTCCATACACCGTACACCGTACAGAGAGAAAGAGATAGATGGATGTTGGATGTACTTTATACTTGTTATGGATTTTGGATCTTGGATCTCGCAAACAAATGCATATTGCATATGCAGAAACACACGTAGATTTCAGAGGACTCTTCCACATGAAACAGAGAACATGTACAAAGTACAAGGAAATATGTACGAGCCCATTATCAAGGAATAATTACATTGTAAGCATCTTGTAACTAAAAGGCATTTTGAGAGCATCTCCCTTTTTTTTCTCTCTTTCTTTCCCTCGTCTCATCAGCTCTTACTTTTGCTTGTGCTTTTTTTCTGCTCTTACGTAACTTTTTCCTCAACTAACTAAGCCTACAAACACTCACACTATCTCTCACTTAACTACACACACCACTTTTTCCTCTTTCCTCTAATACTTTATCTTCTTCTTCGTCTGTGTCGAACTCTCTTAGTCTCTCCTTGTCTCTCTCTCTCTCTTTCTCTCTTTCTTTCTGCAAACTCATTTCTACCTTTAAATAAAATCCAGTCCTCCCACCTACAACCTATCTCACATCTCCACGCTCCATTCTTCATTCTCCTCACTCACTCACTCACTCACTTACTCTATTTATTATGCTTCTTCTCAAACATACTACAAAAATCCATTTGATTCAATCCATAGATTCCACTTGCAATAATAAACATGCACTTTGCTCTCTCCTTGACTTTGATTTGACTTTCCGCTCTTCCTTTCCTACATCTGCATAAAAATATTATATATTATACTACTTTTCCCATTCCCCATTCCCACATTCCCCTGTATCTGTATTTCCTCGTACAAAACTTTGTTTTTTTTCACATCGTCTTAACTCTGATATTTCTCACAATTGGAAAATTAACTACTTCTTTTTCTGCGTCTACACTTGAATGAATCCCAAATAACAGGTATGTATTTATATTACATAGAAAAATAGACACGGAAGAGAGGTAAAAAAAGGTAGAGTAAAATTCCCAAATCCTTTGGTTGTTTTGATATTGTGTGTTTAATGTCGGATACTTTTTGATTGCATTCTTGTACTCTCGCCAAAAATAAAAATCTCTCAAGTCTCTGTTCCTCCACTTGAATTTCTACGTAACTACTAAATACACACTTGTGATTCTAGTTGCATTACGTTCACAGGATTTTTCAATTTTCAAACCGTTCACTAAAACTACTTTAAACTGTGATATAAAGAAAGAAACTGAAACAGATTAGATGATGATGATGATACTCATGTGCAAAGTCCCAAATTCCAAATGTGTGGGAAATTAAATTATGAGGTGAATAAAATTTTAACATGGTCGTTAATACATAATTACATGTTACACTAGACTAAATCTCCTCCTAATTTATGTGGTAAATACTTTTTTATTCTTTTTCTTATTTAAAAAGTGTGTTTACTAATGAAACAAATGCTTTAACAGGTTACGATTCCATCTTTTGTAAAACGGAGCTAATCTTTAAAAAATACTAGAATAAATTTTTTGTTAACGTTTTATGCTCCTGAATCGCGTATCGATAGTAACTTAGTGTTTGTTATTCCCTGTACACAATGTGCATCTTTACATGATCAAAGCGGAGAGAGGAGGACGTATTAACTTGTACAAGGATCTTAATTGAACTTTGAACTGTCAAGCCATGATAGATTGAACGGGAAGAAAATCAAAGTGTTGCAATAGGCAACTCCTCGCTATCTCGACCTATCTTTTCCTCTTTCTCTCCTTCTTCACTCTCCCTGCCCGCCTGCCATTTTGGATTTGAATTAACACCCTCTGAAATGATCCATTCTTTCTTTCTTTCCCCTGCAACAACTTTTCAAGGTTTCCCATTTCCTCTCACTCTCTTTCACCCTTTATTCTACATTATACATGTTTGAACGGTAATCATTTTACTTTGATTAAAAAAATCAAAATCAAAATCAAGTTCATGTCTCACTTTGAAACTTTCAAGTACTCAATCAAACACCCTGTACACAACACAACGTTCCGAGATTTTATAATAAGATTCTTTTTTTGATTCCTTTACTAAAATGGACAAAGTATTAGAAAAACCCCCATAATATCCTCTACCAATATTAATGAAAATCGCATTTCTCGTAGAATAGAGTTTTTACAAAGACAATAAAACTTTAGAGCATTCTAATAGAATTGAAACTATAACATGGAGTGAAATTGCACTTCACATGTGATTAAAACTAAATTTAGTCTTAATACTGACTCAGTTTACATGTCACGTCTGTAATTTTCCAAAATGGTTATAGGTATACAAAACCCAGTATGTGCTGTTGGTCCCTTTTTAAAGCAATTACGATCTCAAAGATAACAAAATACAATTTTGTGGATGCATACACAAAATACAAATAGGAGAGGACGAAGCACAAACACACACACAGAGCGAGAAGCAGAAATGCATCTGTCAAGGTTGGGAAAAAATAAAGATAGAAAGAGAGAGAATGTTTCCTACTTGATTATTCCCATTTCATTTCATTTCATTCCCATGGTTCTTGAACAAGGAGAATCGGATGCAGAGGAAAGGAGAGCGAGAGAACGGGAAGGCATCAGAAAAAGCAGAGGACCAAATGGGAGAGCATTTCAGGTTAATATTTACTGAAATGAGTCCCCAAGGCAATAAAGTACAAATACATTGTCGTCGAGAAAGAGAAAGAGGCCGGAGAGGCCGAAGAGAGAGCAAGAGCGAGACTTGTAAAAACTAAGGGTGAAGTGAAGTAGAACAAGTAAAATGACAGGGTGAGTGAGTGAGGGAAAATTTGATGTGTTTCGAGTTTGGAGATTTTCGATTTTGTCATCATCATCTCTCTAGGTAAACCAAGTCCACAAAAAACCTACAGACTATAGACCTTGATGCTGATGCTGCTGATGATGATGATGCACGTGCCCATTTCTCTCATAAAACGGAACAAAAAGAATTGTTTAGTAGTCCGTTGTTGTTGTTGTCCTTGTCCTTGTCGTTGGAATATACATGTACAAATGTGAGTGTAGCAGTGACACAGGAGACAAGTATACATTGTGCAACAGCCAACTACAACTCTAGTCTAGTGCCATCGGCACTCTCGCTACTCAGCACTCAGCAAAGCAGTCCTCAGTAAGGACCTCCGTTTAACCAAAAGTTGAAGCCACATTCGAATCCGGACCTGAAAAATGGGAAATCCTACAGAAGAGGAGAAGCAGGTAGAGATAAAGGTAGACTTTACACACAGCGTCATTTCAATAATGGCTGGAATAATATATAGATATACAAATACAAATATAAATCCCCATTTCCTCTCTGTTTTTTCTCCATTCTGTCCTCTGCTCTATCAACTTGGAACATCAATTGCAGACATTCAAACATGATATGAAATCTCGTCTCCGATCAACAATAATCAAAGTCCCCTCCGTCCATACAAGTACACAAGTACACAAGTATACAAGCACAAGGACCATCCAGCCATTCCGCACACTTTTACTACATCTTTCCCTCTCCAGGGTTTACTCTCTCATAAATGTACATAAATACAATACACATGTCTAATTCATAAATGAAAAGTGTGCCTCATGGATTACATATACGAGTAAATACTCACTATAAACTATACACTATAGACAGTATTCCATTGTGCTTTACACAACGTTCATCAACAAACTGACTGTGCAGTGTGTAGTTATAACATATCAAGATATGACTACATTCATTTATAATACACAACTTGTTCATACGCTTTTACACTACAAAGTATAAACTCTGAGATTCAAAGTAAAAGATATGAGAAATAACAACAACCGCCTCGACCAACGCCATTTATCCCATATCCAAAACTGTTTTGAAACAACACAACAAAACACACGGGAAAAGACTCTCTGTCAAATATTACACATGTTCCTTGTCTTCCCTTTCCTTTCTGGAGATCCAATTAAGAAAAATTACGTAGAGCATAATTGTAAGAAATGCAAACGATCTCTATGTACCTTTCTTTTCATGCTCAATCTCTCTCTCTGTTTGCATTGTGAATGTAAAATGTCTCAGGGGAGCATAATCTAAATCCAAATTCAAATCCAACCTTTTCCTGTGCACCGTGCACCGTCCCTCTTTTCAACACAAAACAACACAACTAAACAAAAGAAAATCCAAACAGAATAGATTTACACAGGAGGAAGAAAAATACAGATAGAAAAAAAATGCAAATTCAAGTACTCTTCCTCCTCTTCGTCCGTCCTTTCCGCACACAAGTATTTCCGTACAGCGTAGAATCCTCCTCAACTTTTTACTTTCCACCGTCAACTCTTTTCACACACAGTCAACAGACAAGTGAATATAAAATGTAAAGGTACAACACGCAGTCTGTAGTTTACAACGACGACGACAAATTGGAACCGTATGATCAAAATATCTTCCTGTACACATGTACACTTGTATACTATACATTATACATTATACTCCATGTTATACTACATGCATTTGTCATGCTGCATTTACTCCGAATGAAAATTAAATCAACTGTTTAATGAAGATTCTCCCTGATTTTCTTGTACCTCGTGCAATTCCATGAATTCAATTATACTTCTATTTTATTTTTGCCAGGATTCAACAAATTAATAATTAAGCTAAAACTGTACTAAAAGTATGGAAAAATTGTCCACACAATTTGTAATTCGCTTACCTTATTTCCAATTCAATAAGGTATGAAACAACTTTTGATTTGATTCACAGAGAAAGAAGAGGTCAAAAAAGGAGATTTTGGATGCTACACTGTACCACCACCATCAAAAAAGGTGTGTCGTGTCTATAGTCTATAGTATGTAGCAAATATACATATTTGTATAAAAAAGGATAAGACGAAAATCTTAGCTGAGGTTTTTCTTCTCGTGTTTTTTTGTTTGAAGAGTATAGTTGTAGTAACATTTAGGAAAAGTGGTTCATTTCATCTAGTTTGAGACGATAGAATGGATTAAACGACAGCCTAAATAATTCAGCAAAATGGATCTCGTTGGCTTCAATGAGGATTGATGGTCTCTCTTCATGTTCAGGATACCTTCCTCTTTCTCTCTTTCTATTTCTGCCTCTCACTGTTGAGAAAATAAGCAATCCACTTTCCACAACTATCTCTCTCCACTCTCCACTCATCCCTCCCCGTTTCATTCACGTATTTCCGCTCTACTCGCTCTCTTCCTATCCTCCGTACTCCAAACATACAATAAATATCCACACACACACACACACAAATAGTAGACGCAGTAGCCAGGAGTGGAAAATCAACCGTATACTGAATGCTGACTTATGTAATATGTAATACGCCTGTACTGGCTGCATGTAAGACAGCTTAAGTATGAAAATTAAGCTCCAAAGTCAACCTTCGTAGTATACAATTTATAGATACAACACAGCAAGACCTACACCTATAACCTATAACATATAATATAATATACAGTAAAACAAAATCTCTCTGTAGTATTCAATATCAAAGTTCAAGAGTCAACTACTGTCTTTTCCTTACTCTTTCTTCTCCTGATCCAGTTCTACTCAAAGCCTCACATATTCTCATGCTAATGACCAAGGATCGGAAGATCGGAAGAGCAGAGAAGGAGAGACTTCCACAAACATACACTTACTACGGACTAAATCAAGTCACTGTTTTTTATTTCCTCTTTGTACTTTGTATTGTACTTATCTCGTCCACTCATTCAGCCTTTACTCTATAAAATTCCTACCTCAATCTCAACTCTCAACTCTCAACCAAAGAAGCTTGTACGACTGAAAATGGGAAAAAAGAAGGTGGAGAGAAAATGAGAAAACGGGCGAAAGAAGGATGTACAATGTACAATGCACAGACACTAGTGTGCGGAATGTAGAAATGTGGAGGAAAACGCAATTCCTAAATAAACGTAATTACAAAATGTTTATCTACGGTGGTCACCCGACTTACATACTCATTTCATTCATCGCACATTCAACTAACCCGAGAACACAATGAATGTGTGTATAAAGTAGAATACGTAATACAGAGAACTCACTGAACGGGACTGCTGTTAAATGGAATCAGAATACGCAGTACAATGGCCACACATCTGACTGTCTGACTGACTGGCGGTGATGAGGCTTCCCCTTTTTACCATTCGATGCCTATCCTTTGTAATCCCTCTTCCACGACACTGGACATCATGAATTCCAACCTTTTCTACTCATGGGAAAACACTATTTCAATCCCAATTAATTTCCTAGGTAGCTTTACCTCTCTCTTTCTCTCTTTCTCTCTCTCTCTCCAACTACATGCATAATATAATATATACACATGAATATGAGGAGAGAAAAACCCTCGAGTCTCCAGTCAGTCAACCAGCCAAGTACTTGGACATATGTGATCTTCACCCAGGCAGTTCTGCAGTGAATTGAATCAGAATCTGCACCAACCAACCAACCAACCAACCAACTACAACTACACACACGTCCCGATTCATCTCATCTCATTTAATTCCTTTCCATAAAGTACGGCTGTCACTGGACTACCCCGATCTGGACTCATCTCATCCTCTTCTACGCTCATTCCAGGTTTTATCATAAAACTGTTTTAAATTGTGTTATTCCAAAGACTTGTGTACAAACCATGTGCATGTGCACTTGTTATACAGATATATTATGTATGCACAGTACAACTATTACATTATCTCAACATCCCAAACTCCAACCCGCACATCTCACACACACTCACCCTTCATCTTTGTAACAACAGCCCATGTAACATGTAGCACAACCATGTTCATAAAAGGTACAAACAAATCAGAACAGGGAAAGTATTTCAAACACAGACCACTGGAGAAAGAAAATCTTTTTTTGTAAAAAAAATATATAGTGTCTACAAACGATGTAGGATGAAGGATGCAACAGCAGTGCAGTGTACAGTGAGGAAGGTAAGATAACCATTTAACGTTAGTTTTATGAGCAGAACAAGTAAAATGATACTTGAACGGGTAGTTGAATGCTGAATGTTGAATGTTGAATGGGATCCATTGAACAAAAACACTGCCGTTTTCTATACATTAAGCGGGCACCAGAATCCAGAAGAGGTAAAAATAATAATGTACACGCTCAAATAATCCTTTTCAAACTGGCACACATCACACAAATCTATATATAAAAAAACATTCTATGTTACACACTTATAACTACACACTACATAACCAAAGACTGGTCCAAATCTACTTGTTTTCAAAATTAATTGTTTTTGTTTTACTTTGATTTAACTACAGACTGCAGAACTAACATTAATTTTGTGCTCTTCTTCCTTTTTTGTTCTGATACTCCTTTTAATATTAAAATTAAAGCATGATATTTCATGTATTTATGAACAAAATACAATACATAGCCACTGAATAAAAAAATCATGTTCAAGATCTCTCTGCTCATGAAAAACCAACAGAATAACTTAAGTGCATAAAGGAGCCCAGTCTAGACCGTAGACACTTTTCCACTGGATTTTATTTTATTTTATACTATTATTATGGCTTAGATAAGTGTTGAAAAGTTTGAGTAGCTACGAGAATAAAACTACAAATTCTATTATTTGTATAGCGGGAAGGATTTTTTTTCCACTGTAAAATGAAATGCCATCAGGAAAAACGCCTCATTTTGCAGGGTTCTATTCTTTATTTTTTTCAATCTCTCTCTCTCTCTCTCTCTTTTATTCTACATGGACTGTATACTTTGTGCTTTATAATACTGTTAAATCTATTTCAACCTACAATGGGATACAAGAACCATGAGAGCAAATGCAGGTAGGTTTGAATTACCTTCACCTGGTAATTTGAGCCGATTTGGCGAGTAGGCATTTGAATTGTTGAATCCTGAATGTGAATCCAGAATCGAGAATCGAGAGTGTGTAAAATGAAATACATATCAAATAAAATAAAATAAAGTACTTGGCCCGTCTCTGATTGTGAGTGAGAGAGTGAATTTCCCCAGCATCAGCATTCACCATTTAGAATTGAGTATTCAGCGAGCATTCGTGGAGCTCATATAAATAAATACATACGTACCCTCATACACTTGAGATACGGAATACGGAATATTGTATAACATGATGTTATCACAGGGCGTTTACTCTATTCATCCAATACTCTACTCACTCAATACACAACACAATACATGAACCAAATGGCTTCATTCACCTTCACAAAGTAAAGCAAGGTAAAGTTACGCACAATCCAGTCAGTAACAGACAACACAACAGCAAATCTGAATCCAAAATCCCTTTTTCTATTCACCGTTCAAACTCAAAACCCACATCCAAATAACAACACATACGTTTCAAACACACAAAAAAACAACAACTGATTCCGAGTGCAGTAAACTCTCAGCTCAAGGTACGACCAAATGTAAATTATTTTTATGCTTGTCGCCATAATCGTAATAATAATAATAATAAATAATTTTCAAACCATGTACATTCAGTTTTCAGTTACCTATAAAACTTGGTGCACACATTTTTACAAGCTAAGGTCGGCATATCCGTCAACCTTCACTCTTTTCTCTTTTTGCTGATCAACCAGTTCAAAGTATCACATTTTATTGTGAATGAACGTCACGTGAATTTCTAGAGTCCGTCACAAAATACCATACCATAAAAAGAAATGAAATACTCTACAGACTAAAAACAAGAGGAACAAAAATTTTAAAAATGTTCCACGTTTGCAATTCCTTCTGCACAACATTATCAGGATTTGAGATTCAATTTATACCTACAATTACGATTACGAATTCAATCTACATAGATGAGTGGATTACAACGAGTCTCAACACTTTTTTGTCTGAAAAAACATGATTTTGAAAATATTTTAAAACTCCATTACAAAAAATGAGTATCATTTACATTACAAGTTACATCATTCACAATTTATTGTATAACTAGAAACATCGGAGCAAAATGAAGATTTACGCGGATATCAGCATTTAAATGAACATTTCAACTGTCATGGTTGAAAGTTATTCTAGCTATAAAAATTCCACAGATGCAGTCAAATAAATTGATAAATCCGAAGGACAGGATAAAAAAATTCAGTTGCTAAATATACAAAGATGACACATACATTTTACCACATGCATTCAACGAGTACAAACTAAAAACTACAATTTACAAATGTTCCCCACCACCAGAATGTCATCCTTGATTTAAAATCATTCCTATTTCTCATGTCAACATCAACATTTAGGTTTAACATAAACAATTAACACCTAAAAAATGAATGCACGTTCGGAATGTTTGAAATATTTAAAAAGTAAATTATGTCTCATCCTAATTCCGATTCAAATTCAAATTCAAAGAAAATTCTCATAAACAAAATAATATTCCCATATTTGTTTATCATTAATTATTCATACTTTGTGACTGATACAAGAATTATTTAGAAAATCAGCTGTAATTAAATTCTTTGTGTCATTCTATTCTTAAATTACGTCACTCGATGTGACTTGTGTACAGAATACAGAATACCGAACATAGAATTCATGACTTATTTACTTATTTTACTTACTAAGGAATTTTTACGGCGCGACACAAAACTAAAACAAAATGAAAGAGTCCAGAGTACAAAGTGACCATTGTCATGCATATTTAACTCATTTCCCTATGAACAAACGGGATTCTGTGCAAATGTTTATTATTTAAATGTTTATTTATATTACCATTACCCTCACAATTTATTATCACCTATCTCCATCCTCCATCATATTTAACAAGGAGTAACTGCACAACATTTCCAAACGAATACTATTTTCCGAGAGGCACGTTTAACATTAAACACTAAACATTAAGCATTTACCATTTAAAATGTTGCCATGCATCATGAAAACTGTGTCGTGCAATTTTCTACCTTGAGTAATACGCCAATCCAACATAACTCATAAAACAGACGTGCACAATGTACAACCAACACTCCTTGCTAAGGAAGGACTGTGTGAATGTTTATTCTTTCCTGGTCTTTAGATTAAACATCAATTATTTCTTGGTCGTCATCTTGTACACTGTGTACAGCACATTAAAAAACTCAACTCAACTCAACCAGAGATGAACGACAAGGAAAAACACCAAGTGGTATAATGTATCTAGTAATGATAATGATATGCATGACGCCATACACACAGTATATAAACGTGCATAAAGAAAAACTCTTGACAACTCAAAGAGTGGAGATGGAAGGAAAAGATTGCAATGTGGATGCACAGATATTTGAAATGATGGACGTGTATATATATATAGACGACAGTCATTAACGACATTTGTCATTTGTATGATAAATGCAAAAGGATTTCAACTCTCGGCACTTTCAACTCCAACTCCAACTTGTATCGTCATCACTATCGCTATACAGATGGATCAAGACTGTCTTCAGATATATTACTTAATAGGTTACAGGTTAAAAAACATGTTGCTCTTTGTTCCTTCCCGTCATACTCTTTTTACTCTACACGGCTCCTGCCATTCCAAACACCAAACACCGAATATCATTATTATCATTGTCTTGAGAACACTGTTTTTTTTACAGCGGATCAACTTGGCCTTTCTCTCTACATCTCAACAAATTATTATTGATTATTATTTACACTACAGAAAATACTATTATTATTATTACTGTAAAATTTGCATACAATAGATAGATACTGTTCGGGGTTTTTCCATTGCTGCATACGACATACGTACACTTTGCATACTAATACAGGTACACCAAATCCTCCATTTACTACTATGTAGAAATGTATTTATGCATAAAATTGTAGACACGGTGTATGAAATAATGTCATGTTGGAGTCTCAGAACTACGGAATAAACTAGTGTAAAAAAAGTGAGGACGGAAGGGGGAAGAAGCGAATAAATGGCCACAGTGTTTCTTTCATTGGACTGTTTTATGAGTCTGTGAAATGTTTCAAAAAGAAGGAGAATGAGTAAAAAGGGCTGAGGAGTACAGAGAAAAAGAAGGAGAAGGAGGAGGAGGACCAAGACTGAAATGCTGAAACATAGAGACTGAGAGAGAGAGAGAGAGTTGAAGAGGAAGGGAGAAGTTTTGTGGAAAAATAATGCATGTGTAGAGGCAAAAGAGGATTATAAAAAGTACGGAAATAGACGCTAGACTTGTCGAGGAGAGATCTTTACTAACACGTAGAATACCTGAATTCTAAATCAACACCTTTGAGACTTGCACGAGAAGTGACAAAAACTTTTTTCCCCTGCCTTCGCACACAGTCACAGTCACATATTACATGCATGTACACTTGTATGTACACATATTCTCTCGCCTTGGAAGAGTACCAACCAACTCTTGAATCCACTCTTCCTCTTGTTTTTAGTCTTATCCTCTCTCCTTCTTTTCTCCTCCTGTTGTATTTTGTTGTATTTATACATATTGGTGAACAACGTGTGTAATATCGTATTAGTGTGGTGCTAAGGAAAAGAATCAGTAACCAGCCATCATAAACTCTGTTCAACTCAACTTTACACACACACACAGAGGGCAAGACATTGAACAAAAAGAAGAAGAAAAGGGATAAGATGAAGCACGAGAGTAGAAATAGAATTTTTTGATAATACAGTGAAACAAGGATATTATATATCTACTCTGTACTCTGTACCTTTCACACCGTACACCGTACATTGTACATTGAACACCCTATGAAATAAAACACAAAGACACAGACCATGTTTCGTCTTCTTCCAAACAACTAACAAATATACAGAATGTACAATGTACAGCCAACGAGACGAAACCCAATCCCATATAAACACACACATAAACAGACACCGTGCAAACTCCAAACTCCAACGGAATGACAGTGCACACTGCACACGCAGTTATTCCTGGGTGAAGGCAATCCATTCTCAAAAGTTTTACTTACAGTCACACATAAAAGTCCCTATAACCGTCTAATATTTCTGGAATAAAATAAAATCCTCGCTACTTATACTTCATTCCCAAACACACACACACATCCAAGTTCCTTTGGTTTGGTTGAATTCTCGACACAAGATAGGTAAAAAAATGTATGCACATCTCTTCCAAAATGTAAATGTGGATTCTGGATTGTGGATGCAAATAATCATGAAAGAAACATTCTGTATACTGAATTCTCAATATTGAACACAGATTCTACATTCTAATATAAACATATGTGTCACTTAGTTTGTGGTCTCTTTTCTCTCTTTTTTTCTCCTGTACTGTACTACTCCGTGTAAATTGTACATGTACATATTTCTCTCTCTTTCTACTCTCTACTCTCTACTCGTGCATACCTTTCAAATTTTAGAACTGTGAAAATTCCATTCCAATTCAATCCAATCCCAGTTCACTTTACTAGGAAATCAGTATAAAACTGCATGTACATTGTATGCATATTCGTATGTAGCTCCTGTTTTAAATTTAGGAAGGAGGCTTTAGTAAATGTTTTTCTCTCCACTTTTCATTCAGTGGCAGTGAGAAGGAGCACCTTTCAACCCATCCACTAATTCCTTGTGCTGGCCTACCTCTGTCTGCCTCCACCTTCCTTTTCCTTCCTCACTTCCTTCCTTCCTTCTTCCACTCTCCCTTTAATTTCAATTCAATTCATTTTGTATGCATACCTCTTCACTCCCAACTCCACACTCCACACTTGCACACGGACATCCAAAATCCACAATCCAACATGTACATACGCATACGCATGTTTTCCTATGGAAAAGTCGATTCACAAATTCATGCCAACTTGCTCCAAGTGGCTCCGTAAAATGTATAAATCCTTAATCTAGTTTTTGCTTTCAGGGAACAAGACGAAAGTTACCCATATACATTTCCCAAACACACACACACACACTCGCTCTCATCACATACATCTTTCTGGGCATAAAGAAGTGACGATTAGTGTAGACACAAGATTTTCTCCCTCTCTCTGGTTTTCTCTACGCTCTGCATTCTACACTCCACACACGTAGGTATTCATGGATGCTTCTCCTACACAAACTCACAGTTAAAATGAACGAGGTAAAAAGAGATTTTTATGTAACGAAGATGAATGGTATCAATTAGAGCTAATTAATTCTCATGAGGCTTTTCTGCAAAGCTGCACCACAGGGAATTTCTGCTCCTTCTCCTTTTCTCTTTCTTTCTCTTTCTCTCTCTCTCTCTCTCTCTCTCTCTCTCTCTCTCTCTCTGTCTGCTATACTCTGAGCCTCTGTTCTACTCCACTCACTAACTGACACGCCATTTTATGCTCAACCATAATATAATAATCATTTGATCCATGTACACTGTACAGGTAAAATTTTCACATGTGTAGCTGCCATTTTAATTTTTTACGATTCCCTCACACTGATTTTCTCTTCTCTTTTTTTTTATTTCCATTTTTACGATTATATTCATGTAAATGTCTGCATTCAAGTGTAAAACTACAGATTTTTCAATAAAAACAAATAAAAATCCTATGAAACGTGTGAGGAAATATTATCTACATGTGCATGGACAAATATGAGATACATAAATAAATAAATACATGGACATTTAGTAAAGAAAAACAGAAAGAAATAACACATACAAGAGAGTAGAGTTCACAAGTCAAGCCAATTACAAAGTGCACAAGTGAGTTTGAAATTTTCCTCTGGTTTCCCAAACAATAAACAGCTCTGTGCATCTTTCTCTACTTGTCATGTGTGTTGCATGCATGTTGATGTAATCATAATATAATACAATATAACATTGTATAACATTGTATAACATGCTGTGAAATGGCTTGAGACTTGAGAGTTCCAGTTCCAGCTTCTGTTATTGCATGTGTAGTTTACATACATGCATTTTGTACACATAACACATACATGTAGTACAAGCTTTTGTATTTCTCTCTGGTTCTGGTTTGGGTTCTCTTTGAACTAAAAGAAAGAAGAGCTGTAAAGGGAAGGGAAGCCAACAAGATGTAAAGTAAGTATAAAAAGTATGTAAATGGAGGAGAATGTGTTTTGCCTAAAACCTTCATGTGTTTATACAACTAAATCCATTAACGTTTCATTTATTACTTTTGCAAATAGCTGAGTGGAGAAAAGTTACAAAAAGCCTATGATTTTCCTCCCTATAGCTTTCATGCATCTGCCATGGGCATGTACACATTGTACACATTATACATTATACATACATCCATACCTTTCAACAACAAACTTTGCACATTTTATACCTAGACGTATGTGCACAGTGCACAATGTAAAATGTACAATCACATGCATAACCTCAGAGAGGTGAGTGAACATTGAGCATTAGAAGCCTTCCCCTTCCCTTTTACAAACAAGGTAGAAGCTTCCTAACATCTTTTCTTTCCTCCATGTCTACACTCTACACTCTACACTCTATACACAAGTACATGTACAGTGCATCCTCTCTTGTCTACATTCTACATCTCTACACAAAATACATTCAACTCCACTTGAATTCTCATCTCCATCAGAAAATCCATCTATTCTATATTCTATTCTTTCTGTACATCCTCCTTTCATTTGCATAGCTGCCATATAAGACAAAGAAGAAAGGTAAGCAAGGTAAGAGATAGAGATACATCCATCCACTAATTTCCAACAAACAACCTACGTTCATTTCACACTGCTTCCAAAGTGCTCCAGTAATTCCATACATGTGAATCAGTATGCACAATATACCACACAATATACAGTGCAATATGACTAACAAGCTCCTTCTCAATTCCCTTGCTGTCGGAATAAATGAGCTTATTCTAATTTTAGGCACCTGGCTGCCATTTGACCATCATCATTATCTATCTTTCTACTTTCCTCTTTCTACACTTTGAGACGCATCCCGCGTTCCACCTCCTCCTTCTTTTTTCCTTCTCCTTCTCCTTTTCTTATACTCCTCAAACTACTCACATTGCAAAATATATAAATGATGATGATGATTCTGTACATTCAGCATTTTCAAGGTGTACACACCAATCAACCAGCCAGCTTTTCAACATATTCATTCATTCCTCTATATGCATTATACATGTAGGACTGGAATCCGCATTCACTTGAGTGCCTGTAGATTGTAAATGCATATCAACATTTCTAACATATCATCAAGAACCAAAAGTTGAAGTGAATGAGAGAACTACTTCGTCCTCGTCTTCCTATTCTCTCTCCGTTGGAAGCTCAAAGAGACTTTGCATCCAAACTGGAAGATTAAATGGCGCGCACGGCGAGACGAGGCGAAACGAGACATCAACCTCCCTCTCCAAATACTTGCCAAAAGAGACACACAAACACACACACACACATCTATTCTCATACTCAGTCAAAGAATATTTTTTTTGCATAGGTAGTTTCTTTGAATTTATTCGAAGATTTTACAGCATTCAACTGCATACAACACACACACATTCAGAGTAGAAACACTGCAAAGTTGATTTTTGTATAAAAGGTAAAAAGTATAAGATGAGAAATCCTGACTCTGCTCTTCCTCTTTTTCTTTTTCTTCTTCTTCTCATTTTGATTGTCAACAAGATTCCGCTTTAAAAGCCATCACTGTTCTTTTGCACACTTTTCATTTCACTGTAATATTTTCGTGTTTTTTGTATAGACAAAGTGGAAATAATAAACTATATACTTGTAAAGACAGTCGCCATAATGTAATAATTAATATAATGATTAATGCTTCAAAATAATTGTCATAGCATTTCCCACATGAATATTTTACTCAGTGTATAAATAAGTAAATATTAAAGATTAAATATGTGCCTTTCTCATTTTCCATTCCCAGATTAAAAATCTAGATATACTTTCAAGAATGACGGATTAAAATCCAAATATTCATATTTTTGTACCTATACATACATATATTCTATATCTATATATCTCTATAAGTACTTGGGTGAAATACATCCAAAATGAAATGACGCTCGTGGATGACAATTGACAATGGTGACTTTTGTCTGTCATAAATCGTGGAAAAGTGAGAGTGGGAATACGCAGGAAGTGGAACGATTATACAAAATACACACAGTTTGTATTTTGTATGTAGAGATGAGAAACTTTTACACTCATAATTCATATGGTTATTTACGCAATACATCCATCCAACTCTCTCCATAAACCATGATAATATTAATAATAATAATAATAATAACAATGCACCGAATCTCCCTGCTCATATGTATGTATGTGTGGAATAACAAAATGTTTCAAGAGAAAACAAGAGTGTACATATCAGGAAAATGTTCACGGAAAAAAAAGGTCCAGTAGTCCGAATCACGGGACGAAAACAACAAGGACTACTGTGTCTGTGTGGTTATGAGTGAGGAGAGAGGAGAGAGGAGAGAGACGGCGGATGGATGGACGACTCGACAGTGGTGGAGGGGAACAGAAAATATACCGTAGAATAGAAATGAATGAGTGAGTAAAGTCAGGATGGTCTGGTCTATTCTATAGGCAATGTACGTGTGTGCGAGTGTGTGCAGTGTGTACAGTGTACAGTATACATAGATATGGAAAATGAGTGTGTGTGTTCTCTCCTGTTCTGTTCTGTTCCCGGTTCTCCATCATTTATAAAGTTGGAGTAACAACTCCCCCCAATTCTAGATTCCAGATGAGTTGGCTCATTGTGCGCAAATCCCGTGAATCATGTTGAATCATTCCACATTTTTCCCGTGATGTGATCGTGAACGTGAAAGAGTGAGTGAGTTGAGCTGAGTCGAGTTGAGTGAATCCCAAGTTTACGGTAGCCGTACTACTATTCCTATTACACATATCCATCCCCAATCCTCATATCCCCATATTCTTCAGCATGGAACATGGACAATGTACGACATACATCTATACTGCACTGGATATATATATATACGGATATAAGGGGCATAGTGGCTACCTGCCGCGATTCGTTTTGTCCGCCATCAAAAACGAGAGAGAGAGAGAGAGAGGATGAGAGATCCCCTTTTTTCCTGTCCTTTCTTTTCTCTACCTCATCTCCGAACCGAATCGCCGCATTAGGTTGACTTTCGCACGTGTTCCCATTAAGTCGTTATCATATAACGTTTTGGAATCAAGCCACATTGGATTCATCCATTCATTTAGCCCGTTGTTCCTTCCACAAGAATACAAACGCCAGTCCAAAGACTACTTTGATTCCATGCATATCATGCTATATGCACCTTCTCCTACCTTCTTTCTTCTTCTTCTCTTTTACATGCATAATATATCTCCTAACCAAACCAAATATCTCTCTTCTATCACTGATCAAAGGACGCGGAGAAGCACGACCGATTCTCAACTATCACATTGAAATCCCCATGGAAAATTTGTACATTATCCATTATTCCATTATTTGCGACGGGGTTAAAAAAATTTAGAGAACACACACACTTATTATGCACATTTCCATTTCGTATGAACCCGAATGATCTGATCCCAAGCACAAATGTACATATTATAATTCCGATTTGTCCGATTATCATTCTATAATATTCCTTTTTATCATCTCCCACTTTACAATGGACTATGGACAATCTCCACTCCATTTCGAATCCAATTCCAATTCAAATTCAAATTTAAATCCCAGCTCCAATTATTATACTTTTCATTGTTTCCATCCACGCTCCCACTTTCGCATGACGACTTGGACTGACAATTATCAGTAAAGCACATTAAGTAAGACGGCAATTCATTCTCATCGTTAAGGTAATTAACAAATCAGAACCCAAAATGGTAGTTACTTTTACATTCAAGTATCACTAATATTATCATCAAGCCCATTGATATTTGATATTCCTACTCCTATTGATCATTTCCTCAAGGTATCCTCAAGCTGCATAATGAAAAAAAAGTACAATGCGAGTATCCAAAATGCAAATCCTCCTCAAAAGGAAATAAACAGATAAATAAATAAATACAAGATACTATTGTTTACACAAGAGGAATAACACACAAGTCGATAGAAAATAACAAACAGAGTAGATTTCTTTTTTCTTTTCCTTTGTCTTCAAAGTCATCTCTTTCTTCCATTCTGGAAATGTACAAAAGAAACGGAAAAGGGAAAAGGGGAAAGCATGACTATGAAGATGATGACTATGAGAAAGAAAGAAACAAAACAAAAAAATAATACATGAGGATGGCTGATGATATTGCGAAATCCTGTCGATTTTGGAACACATATAAATGACACATACATGTTCTGTAGGGCTTAGAATCTCGACTTGTTGTATTGGCTACCTCTACACTCTACACTCTACACTCAAACTATATACAATGTCACGTATCACGAATTGTCCTTTGTCTTTTCTCGTTTCCCTACCTAAAAAATAAACGAATATTATGTAGCAATGCAGCACCTTCTCCTTACAAATACAATACAGAACAATAATATAATACATGATACACCATACAGAGAAATAAGAAAAACAAGGACAAATCCATGACACTGGAATGCAGGATGATTGTAGTATACACAATACACACACACATTTCCACGTTTTCCTATGTTTTGTTCTTTTGCTCCAAATCTTCCTTTTTTTCCCTTTTCCCTCGAGCTTTTCTAATATGTACAATATAATATATTCCTCTTTTAGCTTATACTATGCTACATCATATATAAGTCTACCTATTTGTCTATGTATGTTTATGTTTGGATGTGGAAAGGTGACATTACCTTTTCCCATCCAACCTCCAGATATAGCAGACACTAGACACTAGACTCTAGACACTGAACACTATTAGATATAACTTATGGATCTTGATTGAAGACAACGAGCTCCACTACAATCCACTCCACTGCTTTAGCTCCAACTTTCTCTATCCACATCATACTTGAATAAACCGACCATGATATACGCCAGTCTGCCTCAACCTCATCTCCTTCGCCTCTCCCTTCCTTCATATTCATTCTTCTAATCTCCAATATGTATTATGTATTATGCATTATGTATATTCTATATGCCCCATTCATTCATTCCTTCAGCCGTACATGTACAATGTACAGTGTACAGCCTCATACATACACACAAACTACAACTAGAATATTTGAGTTCGCTTACCTTGGTCGTCTTCCTCCTCTGGCTCGAAAGTCAAGTCCTCCGAAGCTCCTTCTTCCTCAGCTGAAACAGAGAACAGAACACAAAAATTGATTTGCGATATCTTTCATCGATAAACCTTTCTTTTATAGTCAACCAGGAATACACAGACCACCATTATATATTATATTATAGCCCACCACAACTTCTTTCTCCTCCTCCTCTTTTTCTTCTTCTTTTTCTTCTTCTCAAAAACACCACACCAACAGAATGCACAATGTACAAAGAAGAAGAAGAGGAGATGGAACTATACATAAATGCATAACGTCTGTGGACTTGCTCCAAATAATAATCCGTATCATAACTATAAATTTCATCGGAACATTGTAATTTAAAAATGGAGGCGTCTACTACTCTTTTATGCAATCAGTTTTGAAATAAACTGCAGCTACACGTCAAAGTCAATCACTTGATTCTCAATTCAATTCAAAGCAAGAGCTTATTGGATCTCCGATTGAATTTCAGCCTCACCCTACCCACCATTTTGAGCATGACTATGTACAATATATTACCGACCATAATAAAAAAATAAGAATAATAGGGACATCACTTGCTCCTTCCTCTCATTTTTGCTATGAGTAGTGGCTTCATCGCCAATATTATATTACACGCTCTGACCTTTTTCTTATTTTATAAAGACACTAACTTATGAACGTCTTTACTTTCACTTTTAAAATTAAATGTCGTTCATCTTCAGGATTCAGTATTTTACATCCTCCCTCTATTCTTTAAAAAGCCAAGTAAAGAGGAGCTTCATTTTAACACAGTCTTATTACAGTCAGCTTCTTCTTCAATCTTGAATGTTGGACCATACAATTACTCCAGTGAAACAAGCTGAATTTTTTTTACAAGAAACTTGTCAAGATTCTCAATCAACTAAGACACAACAAAAAAAAGTCAGTAGATGATGATGAGGTAAATCAATAAAAAAGCACCCAAATTTAAAAACAAAAAGTGAATTGGATTAAAATATATATTGAGAAGATTTGAGGGGGGAAATGTCAAAAAAAATGAACAATTTACAAAATTGCTCATCACTCATCACTCAAAAAAAAATCTCAAACTATAATTTTATTGAGTTCAAATTACCTAAAAATTTTGATATAAATCGTCATCATCAACAAACATTTTTTGACGTCCTATTTTCTAGATTCTGGGAAAAGGAAAGAAAGGAAGAAGCATTTTGTAAACATCATCGAGTTGTTAAGAGCGAGAGGTAGCGAGAGCTCCTCATGATGTGGAATTCTCAAAAAGAATCAAAACAAAAAACAGTCCCAGAAGAAGGAAAAAAAACAAGTAAAAGTATATAATATTATTAATAATCCATGTCAATTTTCCCGGTTGATGCGGATGAAGAAGAAAAACCTTGGTAATTTCTATTATTATGATTAGCCAGTATGACAAGTAGTACAGAGGAAAGATTCATCATCTGATTACAAACACGAGCGGAGAGTACATGAAGAATCAGTCAAAAGTATCCTCTTTCTTCCTTCTTACTTCTTTCAACATTCCGTATGATGTACAATGTACAATGTACAGTGTATAATACGCCGTATAGCGTAAAGTCTTTTCCTCTTAAGGTATGGTTCACATTATGGATTATAGTCCACAGTCCATTGAAAATAAAAATCCAATCAATCAAAAAACCAAAAGAAAAGCTAAGAGAGCCCAGAAAGATAAAGAGACAGAAAAGAGGGAATCATTGAAAAAGGGGGAAGAGAAAATACAGCGAGTATATACACATGTATCGTAGAAATACGTCTAGTAGGGAAAAAGTCAAAGAATGTGATGTGATGTGATGGAGAAAACATGAAATGTTCAATGTTTGCTGAGAGTGGAAACGGGGAAAGTGACAGACACCTATTATGGCAATCAACAAAAGACTACAGTTAGATAGATTCTCATGAAGAAAACTAAAACGAAAATCAAGAAGAACAAGTTCCATTTCATTCAAGTAATGTAAAAGGTCCTCTCTTTTTCTTTTACTCCTGTTCCTGTCTCTTTCTGACTTTTTGCTCAAAGTTGGATACATTGTACATTGCACAGGATCTAGAAGAAATAGAACAAGATGGTGATGAAGAGAAAGGGAAATGAAAAATTCAAAGGTAAGAGGAGAAAACAGTGATGGATTCGACTGGTAATCGTTTCATGGCGAATATTGTTTCTTCTCGTCTCTGAGCCACTAACAGCATCCGATTTTCCCCTCCTTCTCCCATCCACATTGTACAATGTACACATATACTTTCTACATTCTACTTTCTATTAAAATACATTGTCCATAGTCCATACGCCGTTTATCTCCTTTTACTTCCAGTACACACAGACATTTCAGTACAAAAGAGGATGCCGTATAATTCAACAAAAAAACCCCTATTCAATCCAATCTCAAGAAATACCTTTAAATAAACGTAGGTACATATGAACAAACACAGCCTATCTTTCCCTTTTTCATACCTTTTCACAGGGAAAATTAATAAGGTCAAGAATTACATTAGAAGATTTCAAGTTCGTATTTTTTACTCAGTGATGATAAAATATGGCAGATTAATCCACTGTCCATTGTCCTCCCACATGTGTTATATTATCAATATTAAAATATTAATAAATCCCATCACTACACACTCAATATTTTGATGATATGCTCCACTTAAACGTGTAATAAAATGAAGAATATTTCTTTGAGGAAAGTTTTGTATTGTAAAAATGTTTTTTTGGCACGATCTCCCTCCTTTCTATTTTATCCTCTGCACTCTGCACTCTGCACTCCAGATCATGTGAATAACTTTACAACTTTGTATGAATATCCACGAAGGTCGAGAACAAAGAGGGAAGAATAGGTGCACGTTTGATGGTTGATGTTTGATAAAAGCAAGGTTAAAAACTAAATGTGCACGTATATATCAAAGTGTATGTAATAACATGTTTATGATATCGTATACCAGTCAGGACACAATGAAAGTTTGTAATGCACACGTGTGTACCTGGTATAAGCACATACCCATACTTACGAACATGTATATAAATATATATATTCTCTCTGTACATCATGTTGGCATAGAAACGTCAAACGCCTGGGCATTTTTTATTGAGTTTCCCTGAATCCAGTTCCAGTTCCAGTTGGACTTGGACATGGAGTGCAGAGGAAAAGAAGGAAGAGGAGGAAGAGGAGGGAGGAAGGAAGGAACGATTTGGCTTGGTTCAAGATGTGATGTTTCGGTCTTACGTCAAAAATTCAGGTAAAAGTTAAAAGGAAAAACAAGGAGAGAAGGCGAAGGAAGGAATGAACCTTCTTCCACATCAACTTCTGAAAGAGGTTAATGGGAAAAAGCTTCTGATAATAGTTCTACTCCGCATCTTTTCTCCTATCATCAACTTACGATAGCAAAAAAAACGCTCACAATACCTAGACATTCCGAAAAACTTTCAGCTCTCTCGCTCTTTAACGTACTTTCTTTCTTTCTTTCCTTTCTTTCCTCACTGCCGCAGCTTTCCTCTCGTAAAAAGGTATATCGTATAAGCGCACAAGGTAAAAGCATAAAAACACCACAATATTCTATCTTTCCATCTATCTATCTTTCTCCTTCTCCTGTTTAGCTGTACAATGTAGTCTCGAATGCCTACAATATTATATCCTCGCTACACACTATAAACTATACACTATACATACACTCGCTATCAACAATACACATTTTAAGTCTACCATAAACTCGGTGATTTTTTTCTTTCTGCTCCCGTTTTTCTCCAAGCATGCACAACTGATTTTTACACACGTATACATATCACATATTACATACAGCATATATCCAACAAAGAATGAATGTAATCAATGCTTGTCCTATCCTTTCTCTTCCTCCCACTCCCACTCGACTCCTTCCTCCTACTTGTTGTTTCTCTTTCCTTGTTTTTGTTATAAACTCTAAATTTATAAATTTTTATACACAAGTCAATGATGGAAACCATAAAAATACTACCAAGAATCATCATCATCATGGTACCTTTACTTTGTTTTTTCCCTCATACATTTTGTACGGAAGACGGAGGTACGCATACAGTGTACAGCATAGAGTTAAAGAGATGGATGGAAGTGGGAAAGCCCTCAATTCATCAAATCCGTAGTCGTTGGCCGTATAGTCAAAAAGCTCTTATGTCCGATTTAGAACATCCAAGAAAAAAATACATGGATTTTGGAATCATTTATTATCCATCTACTCTCTACATTTCTTCTTCTTCTCCTTGGTCAATTAGGATTGACAAACTCCTCCATTCCTTGAGTTTGAGTTATTAGAAAAACGAGAACTCAGACTACGGCCTTCAAAAAACACCTTCTCAAAGCTCCAATCAGTCATGAAACAATATGTAATGCTCATACCTCCGACTAATTTATTACAAAAGATATATACTCGACTAGTAGTAGTAAAATCAGGAGTTTTATAGTATTAATCAATCGATATGGATATCAAAAGTATTTAGTAGTCAGGGAGTTGACTCCTGTGCACGTCCATGTGGATGTGAAGACAGGAGCATGTGGATGTGGATGTGTGGGTGAGTGCTGAATGCTGAGTGAACGTGAAATAGATCTTTTCCCCTATTTTGCTCCTTCCACCTGCATTTCGCCCAATTAGATAAAAGATCGATAAATAAGAAGGCAGGAAAGAAGAAAACAGACCAGACCAGGGATTTTCCCCTCACCGTCATTCTCATTCTCATTTCCCCTTTCTCTTGCTCTCTCTCTCTCTGCTTCTCTTTCTGCTACATGTGCACTAAACATGTGGCAGGTAAATTCTGAGCCAAGCCAAGTCAAGCCAAGCCAGTCAAGAGTATTACACAAGTTGAACTTTTATTCCCATTCCTCCTCTCCTCCTTTCTCCTTTCTCCAACTTGTGCTTGTACCCATGCATACAAATGTAAATAGATGTGTTCACATGACTAATAAGAAATCTTCACAGCAGTCTTCACCTTTTTCACGTTCTTACGAAACAACAGAGAAGAGGGAAATCCAACTGTGTGTTGTGTGTGAGACTTTCTAGTCCCGAGTAATTAAGAGATGAGAATAGTTTTTCCCTGCTGCTGCTGAAGGTAGCAGAGACTAATGAAAGCTTGAAATAAACCTAATCTTTGTCTATACACCTTATTACTTATTAGTATTATATGTGTACAGGGAGGAACAAAAAAGATGCTATGAAAAATGCATACAACAACGCAATAAAGAAACAACAAGTATAATACCTTGTAATAGGATCCAGGTCTATACTCTACTACAAGAAGAATGGTGATGGAATATCAACTACAAGTAACACGTATACCTTGTACATTCATACTTGATTCCTTTATAGATAGTGCTCTGTCTAGTGTCTACAGTGTCTAGTGATATTCACTCAGGTGTGTACACATATGTTATAATTTCTCTCTCTCTCTTTGTGCTTCTGTTTCTGCTTCTGCTTCTGTACCTTGAGGCGAGGAAAAGAACAAGAAAAGAAGCTCAAGAGATAAAACATGAGACTAAGGAGGGAAAAAGAGGAGAGGAAGCAGTGGAGGAGTATAAGAGTGGAAGAGAGAATTCCCTTGAGACCTGGTATTAATTGGATGAACCGAAACGAATGCAGCCAAAGTTCTATTGTCACACCTGTGACCAGAAGAAAAGAAGAGCTTAGACCCAAAGAAAAAACAGCAGTGGCAAAGAGCGTCCATGTTACACGTTACATGTTCTACTAAGCTACACTACACTTGTTCTTGATGCCATGAGATTCAAAGGCAGATATTCTCTCCAACTATTTCAGCACCGTCACTAATGCTACTCATTCTCTCTTCCCACTCTCCCTTTCTCCACTCTCCACCAAATTTCCCTATTAGTTCTGTTATGTCTCCTACAAAATTCTTTCTACAAGAATTGACACACTCTCTCCTAAACTATTATTTAGCTTGATTTATTTACTACTAGTATTTTCTCACTCCACTCCCTTTACACACTCACACACTCACAGTCTACAAGGTCTTTCACTCAACTCTAATTCTACATGTCTTATCTGTCTGCTTGTCCATGTCTCATGAACATTCTACGCTGAACATTGAACATAATACTACAGTGTACTTACATTACCCACACAACTTTTCCCGTCTCTCCTCTGCTTTTGACTTTCTATTATCTTATCCATTGATTTGAAGCTCACCTGTGCCCTTTCAATCTAATTCAATTACGCGTGCACAGAATTTTTTCCATCAACTTTTCCTCTTTCCTTTGATGAGATTTCTATAGGCGCTATAGCCTATATCCCATGTACAATGTACAGTACATTGCTTGTACACAAGTCTATTCTTGTTGCTCCCACGTCCAATTGACTGTTGACTGTGCAATGTCCATTTTTGGCTTACTTCAATGTTCACTACACTACACCCCATAGACACCGTAGAATTGACCACCATAGTGTAAATGCGAGAGTGCACGCTGTATACGTGTCCTGTAATTCCCTTTGTACTTTTTCTACTGTGTTTGTGGTGAGAATCGGTTATACTTTACACAGTACACAGTACACCGGGAAAGACTCCAACTAGAAACTAGTTAAAAACTGAACAAGGATAGTAAACAGTTGTGCTGAATACACACTTAGCTCTTATGATCTTCCTACCTATTTTTGGATTTCCTTTGTCCTCCTCTTTTCTCTTCCCAATCTTTTCCATCTTTCCTCCTGTCTTCCAAAATGACCACAAATACGGAGCGAGATAAACTTTAATAACCATTTACCGTTAACCCTAAGCTTCATGTGTTCATGCGGTTCACTTGAATGAATGAGCACGTGCACAAGAGAAGTGGAAACATGTACATATTTGTATGGAAACTACGGTGCAATATTGTGGCGAGTGGTGAGAGTACATAGTACATATAGTATATGGAATGAAGACTCTGGAGTCTACAAAGTTACCGCGAAATGGTATGGTTTCTTGGAAACCCCAATGAGCATTATTAGGCGTTATAAAAACCAAGGTGGACTCTCTTTTCAACTTACAATCTGCTCAATAAAATTAAGCGCACCTGTATGCTGCCCCTCTTTTCCCTCTCTCTCTCTCTTTCAGTTTCTTGATTTTTCCTCCTCTCAACTCTCAACCACACCACACAACACTCAACTGAATCAACTCTCAACGACGTCTGTTGCTTTTACTTTTCCGAGTGGAGAAAGAATGGAAGATACAACTCGACACTCGACAGACCAGCATGTAGAAAGGAGAAAGTAGAAACAAAGGAAAGGAAAAGAGGCTCATATATTAGTTAAACTCTGACGTCCTGAATGGTTTGTCCATACCTAACATGGGAGAATCACTTGATTTGATAGGAAAAACTTTTCCTTCGTCGTCGTCTTCCTTGTCGTCGTCGTCGTAGCAGTTCCCACTTTGCTTTTCTTTATTCTTTCTGTTGCCTAAACTAGCCTAAACTGGATGGTCTAGTCCCCATCCTTCTTTTGCTCTGGTTTGGTTTGGTTTTCTCGGTCCGTGTGGAGAGCCATAATCGTTTACTCTAATGTCTTTGTGTGTAAAAGGCATGCGGAATAAATAGGTGGTACTTCTTCCTTCTTCTTTCTCCAAGTGGATTATATGTGCACAGTCTAGGACCTTCAAACCGGCCAGCACTAACTTAAAACTAAAAACAGACTGACAACAACCCAGAGGAAGGGGAAAAGGAATACCTTATTATATTATGCACACTGCAGCACACAGTATTATATTATCAACTAGACAATCCAATCGCCTCACTCACAGAACAGAACAGAATGAAACTGAACATATCAGAGTACAAGGAGAAGGAATGAGCGTCCGTCTGTCTGTCCGACTGTCTTTGTGTCCGTCTGTCCATGTAAACTGAATCAAGTCATGTTGTTATTCTTGCCCAAGAAGAGGACAAAAACACATGTATGGAGCATTCCAGTTTCAGTACGTCCACAATGAATACATACAGAGATATAAATGTGCTCATTCCTTCATTTATCTGCCCATGAACTGGATCCGTAAATTGCAACTTTACATTAACTAAAAGAAAGTTGGGTGAATTTTCCTAGTGGAACCACTTCCAGAGCAATTACAGTTTAACTTTACTTCCTTCCTTTGACTCTCTTCCTCCCTTTTCTCTTTTTTTCCCTGTGATGTGACGCCAAATTTATCGGAACGGCTGTTCGGATGTTTGGATGTTTGGTTCAGCCCACCAAAAATACCTATCGATTTGCGAAATAACTCGGATTGTGATTCCATTCTCAATCTTCAATCTTGAATCCCTATCTGGAAAAGAAGAGGAGGAGGATAAAACGAGGAGGTGGAAGGAAGGATACATAAATGTTTGTGTCCCGTGCACACATTACAAGGTATTTCTCTGGACTCTGGACGCTGGACTATCTTCATCCTTTATTTTTCCTTCCTTCCTTTCTTCTTTCTCCATATCTATCTTTCTATCTATCTATCCATCTCCCATAAAATGGATCGAGTCCAATGTTTCCAGTTCCCATACAAAAAACTTAAGTTGTTCTATACCCTATTCATTTAGTGTGTCTATCGTCTGGCGTCATGCTAAAACATGTATACACGTGACAAGTATTTAGACGCAATTCCTAATAATATAGAATACTTTTCTGAAACTTTTTGTTTATTTTTGACTTTCGACCAATGTAAATTTCAAAATGATGAATCCTTTCATCTCAATTTACATTTGCTTTTTAAATGTTAAATTTTAAATACCTGTGCATTTCATTTAAATTGAGGATAACAGAAAAGCCAAAACCAGTAGCATTTTATCCCATCCGTATTATAAATTTAGAGCAAACCAGAACCTCTAGTTGTTGATTATTTTCTCAATGCATGTATAAACGTGCTTGTGCATATACCACCTACTTTGAATTCCACCACATGCACACATACACAGTTCTGGCACGGAAAAGCACCGATAATCTCTACCTAAAACAGGAGCTAACTTAAATACAATACTTTGTACTTGTGTGAAAACTGAGAAAACTTTGTTTGCCGATTTTCAACCACAGAATTTGTTCTGTGTGGATGGCATTTGGTCTTTGCTCTTTGGTATCTGAAGGACCACCACCAGGACACACAAACTCAAAGTCAAGAGTTGAGGTGGAATAAAACAGAAAACAGAGAACAGAGAACAGACAAAGAACACAACAGAACCAGAAACAGGGAATGAAAGACAAAGAGTTGAAGAACACACACCGTCTATTTTACTTTTCACAAGTCCTCGTCTATTTGATGATTTTCTACGTGAAAATCCTCCTGTATTTTGTTTTACCTAAAGACTCAGAAAAACAGGGAGAGAGAGAAAGAGAAGAAGGAAAGAAAAGCATGAGAACAAAAACAACAAGAATAAGAAGAACAGTCTCATCCCACATACCTAACCTACGTACTGGATTGAGTCAATCCCTTCTTCCACACAACACAAATATACAAATGCCAAATGCCTATAGCTGAATAGCTGAACAATAGCAGCCAACAACTCTCACTCCGTCTTTGAATCCAAAGTCGAATTTGAATTCGAATCTGAATCTAAATCCAAATAGGAATACGATAGGTTTCACTAAAACTCGAAACTCGAGAGTTATGTGCTAAAGGTAAAACTCTCTCAACTGCTCTTTATAGCCAAAACATGGAACTATCCAAACTAGACAAATACAGAGAGGATCTACATTTTCTATGTGTAGAGTGTACAAACCAAAAGACTTTTAGAGACTAAACTACACAGGACACAGATTCAGGGAAGAGGGAGGAAGGAAGTACACAAGTAAGTACAAGTATAGAAAACAGACTTTTCGTCAAAGTTTCTTGAGCCAAGCTAAATCCAACCACCATCTTTTTCCATTGCTTTGGCCAAAACTTTTCCTTGGATTTACCCCCGACAACTTGATAATAAACTACTTCTCCTCCTGAATCCATCCACGGAGGTATATTTATATTTATATTTGTCCCAACCAAATGTCCTTCGTCCTTCGTCCTTCGTATTTAGTTGTTATTGTCAAAGTAGGAGCAGAAATAGTTTTCTATAGTGGTCGTAGTAGCCACCGGTTTAGCTACTTCCGGATACTTGGACATTCAAAGTCCAATTCCAAAATTTTCACATCAACATCAACTTTTCCCTCCTTTTCCCTTCCGCTGACAAACTCGACCGAAATACAAAAACATGGACCAGAGAAAGAAAAAGACATAAACATTTCTATACCTCCATCTTTTCTCGTCAAATATCACAAGAAAGTACAACTCAAGAAATACCTATGTACACTACACAATTTATATCATTGTACGAAAGGAGACACCGAACAAAACTCTCCCTTTTGATACTTGATACGCTTTCATAAAATACTCGATGAATGAAAGAAAAGCAAAAGAGGACAGAGAGAATCAGGATTATGCTTTCCCTTTCAAATTTCCTTCCTCTCTGTATTTTTATTCTCTTTCCAAGAATCAAGAATCACTTGGCTAGCCTCTAGCTCCAACGAATTTACTCAAAAAAATAAAAACATAATAAAATGTACTGATTTGAAACAGGTTGCAATGTCACGTCATGTATTTGCACTCTATAAACTCTATAAAAACTTCTTTATTTTTTTTACTTTAGGAATTTCCCAAATTTTATACATCAAAATCATTACTTTCCACGAGGATCTTATTTTTCTTTATGTTTTTTTACTACGTATACAAAAATATACACGTGCATAAAAGTATTTCCTGTCCACAAGATACAAGCCTAGTTTTATTTGTAGTTTGTAGTTCTACAAATGAGAAAATTTCAAAACTCCTTCTTTCAAAGTCATCAATTTTCAAAAAAAAAAGTTTCTGTCGAGTTTTTCTCCTTTTTTTTACAAATCATTCACAAAGTCATAAATAGAAAATTGCATCCTATTTTATTTTGGTAAGGAACAAAAATAAGTACATGGAAAAATCGTGTTAATTTTAATCCTACGTAATTCCCATGATCAATCTGCAAGGTAAAAAATGTCCATTGTCCATGACTCAAATGTAAGTAAATGACATTGTTGATTTGACGAGAGAAGATGAGGGAGGGAAAGAGATAAAAAAGGACTATGAAAGCCAATTGAGGTTTTTAGTCCCATGATATCAACAGTGGAAGAAATAAAGTGAACGGAAATTCTGTGTAACAATCATATCACACATGTCCCTGCCTCATTCAAACTAATGAGTTTGAATCTAGCTTCTGGTGTTTCATGTTGCTGTGGCGGTAGTGAAAATTATCCTGTAGAGGCAGAATATTGTAGATTGTCTGGCATACTCCCTCTAACACATCTGCATATTATATAAAACTACACATAGTAAAAGTATCATACCATATATCATACACAGTACACAGTATACATTCATTGTATCATGTTATATTTATATAATATTCCAAGTCTCATTGCTACACACCTAACAAAGTATGTAGAGAATACAGTAGCTTACTCACATGCACGAGGAGACTAATACCACTACTTCAACCCCAACGAACTGGTATATCTATAGTAATATGAAAATATGTACAAATGTCCCCAGTCCCTTGGCATCTGCTACGTTGAATGTTGTGTGTGTGTTGTATGTTGGTACGTACTTTGTGGGTAAAAATACATGGAAATGTGTTAGGTGTCTGTACATTGTACACTGTACATTGTACATACAGAATAATCATAACTACACCGAGTGTCCACTACGATAACGACAGTACTCTGTAACACACATGATGTCAACTTCCCTTTCCTGCAACTTCTCTCTCTCTCTCTGTCTGAGCAAAAGCCAGTTCTGCAGTGACACATCCAAATACTGCATATCTCTTTTCTCTCCTTTACATTCATGTATTCCAATATTCGAATTGGTCCATCCAAAATTCACAGTGGATACAAAAGACCAGTTTACATCCTATAAAATATAAAATATACCATATACACGAAATATCAGTCAGCAGAATACCACGAACAGAAATGAAATGACCATACGCAGCCAAGGAGATATGATGTGACTCCACACACCGGCAACATCCAATCCAAAGTCCAGAGAGAGAGAGAGAGAGAGAGAGAGAGAGAGAGAGAGAGAACAGCAAAATGAAACGGTGCCATCTTTTATGTACAACATGCCCACAAATTAAAAATTTATTCCACTCACACTCTCCATTCTATTTTTCTACTTTTCCTAAATCTAATAATAAAAATGAATCTAAATGTTGTGGTCCACCTATTCAATTCCATGCATACACGTTAAAGGCAGAATGTACATTGAACATTGCATTGATTATGTATTATGTATACATAAGGACATTTGTATTAGTTGAAACTTAATGGAAGAAATTGGAGATTGCCCGAGAAAATCTTACATTGGGCTCTCTCAATTCAAATTAATTCATTCGGTTCATGCATTTTACGTACATGTGTTTGGTTTTGGTGTGGATGAGATTAAGCAAGTTTAATCTTACTGACACGATTATTTTCCATGAATAACCAAATCCATCACCGTCCCAACTTTTACAAGTTATCCCCTCAAAGTTAATGGCAAATTCAGTGTCAGGATGATCATGTTGTAATTGTCTCCTCTTTCTAGTTGAAACCATTCGAATCCAATTCCTATTTCAGTCCGCAGGTATATTAATCTATATTCTATGTACATATACATGTAATATATTCTATTCTATACTTTTAGTGATGAGTTTTATATTTCATATAAAAATATGAATAATCAGAGATGACATGGACATTATAATAATAATACCTATATGCCTGTAATCATTTTCCTTAGAGTGTTCTATTACCTATGACTATAGTTGCCAGACGTACTTATTTTCGCAGTACAGTACTTATTTTGAGACCCCTGTACTTCTTAAAAAGTATTTTCAATAAGTACACCAAAAAGTACTTATTTTGACTTTGTGTACTTATAAGTTACAAAAATTTTCAAACATTATCGTTTTTCAGTTTTTAGTAGCAAAATCCCAAAACATTTCCTTGAAATGATCATTTTTTTCCGTTTCGTAGGACAAAGTTTTCTAAAATTTTCTTCAAAATTGAACATTTTTGTAACTTTTTAAGCAGAAATCTCAAAAAAAATCCTAAAATTTTGCTCTGGTTGACGTTTGGTATTTTTCAGCTTAAAAATAGATAATATTTTCATTTAGAATTTTCTTAAATTAAGGCAAAAAGTTGAATTCATAATTTGAACTTAAATTCCTAGAAAACATAGACGACTCTTTTCACTAAATGTTCAAAACGGCACTCAAAACCGTGTTTCGTACACGGAAAATTCGTTTACATTAAAGTATTTTTGCAAAAACTTTCTCGCTTCGCTCGAAAAGACTGTAAAATCTGCATTGTTCAGGAACGTTGGCCCTCCGAACGTGCAAATTGTCATTTTTATATCCATAAAATTGAAATATATAAAGGATTCGTTTTTACACAAAGATGCATTTTTCATCACAATTGTAGAGCTTTTGCTCCGCCAAAATGAAAATTCAGCTTACACTAGATAAAATAGAAGTTTTGGAAAAATT
>JABASP010000879.1:0-38645 GCA_019776565.1 Sminthurinus signatus | reverse complement strand
AGGGAAAGGGTACATGCTCTGTTTAACTGTGCAGGTAATTTTAACCTCCGACCTTTCCTTCGACCACTTTGCGAACAGACACACAGAATTGCTGCTTTAGAGAAGTATATGATTTCTATTTGTGGTGGAATAAATAAGATGAACTGTATCTGATTTGGAATCTTTTTGCATCTTATTTCCTATTTCCATTTTAAACTGGAGAGAAGGAAAAATCCTTTGATTTTCAGTCGAGTTTTTTTACTCAAGTTTTTTACTTGTGTGTAGATTTAGATTTTAGTAGTTTAGATTATAAATACATCAAAATAAGAATTGTCTTATCTATCTTAGCATCTTGAGATCTTGCTCTATTTCGTATTTCATCAGAGACGATAGATTAAAAGACGATGGATTAAAAGATGAATTGAGATGGAAGGAGAAAATAGAAAACAAGAAGAAGAAAGAGGAACGAAGAAGAGTTGTTTGAAATCTAAGGACTTGAACATGTCAAATTTCAGGTTAAAAAATCCCTGCCCTTATGTTCAATGTTCATCTTCTTCTTCATGTGCATGTTACAAGTTCCAAGTTTGTGCTCTCTGTCTGTGTCTACCACTGACAATGACAATAACAATAACACTATAGAGTTCTTTATTTTGGCTTGGGTTTCTTTTTCCTTCCTCGTCTTGGGCTTTATTGCAATGAGACCTGAGTTTGGGTTTGGGAAGGTGGGTTTGCTTTTTCTTTTCCTTCTCCTTTTCCTTTTGAGCTCATATCACCGTATACAAACACGAGATATCAAAATAGGGTTAGTGTTTGGATTTGGTTTTGGATTTGGATTTAGGGTTAAGGATAGACCAACAACCAAAAGAAGAAGAAGGAGAAGAAGAAGAAGAAAAAAAGATAGAGAAACAAGACTGAAATTAGTACTGACATTTGAATTTCAAGTAAATAAAGCAAGTTGACTGTGAACTTTGAATGTTTGTAGTTTGTAGTTGGTAGATATTACGTGTATTTTTAATGTACATTGTACAGGGAAAGTTCAGAGTACAGAGGTTCATTTTCTCTCCAGTTTTGGATCTTCTTCTTCTGCTCCATCTTCTTAAGGAATGTAAAGGGAAATGTGAGACAAACAAATGTAGGTATGTACATTACACAGTGTACATTGTAGGTTGAATACATGATTTTTTTGGGTGTGAAGTGGTTAATACGTTCACACACACTCAGACACGGACGAAATTTCCATTTCATTGCTCCTTATTGCTACCAAACATGCCACGCCACAATCCATTATTCTATTTGTGTAACCTGCCATCAATCCCATCCAGTACACACTACACACAACTCCCAACTCTAAACTTCAAATCTAAACTCTAAACTCTAAACTCTAAAGTTCCAAATCCAAATCCAGATTCAAATCCAACTTGCATTATAAATTCACATCCACATCTTGATTCTTGATATAAATCCATCTATAGTCTGTTCCTTGTCCATATTCAGACATGCTCGAAGCTCAAAAGCTCACCACCCGAAATTCCAACCCCAAATCCAAATCCAGATCCAAATCCAGCGCATAAAATAAAACCTAAAAAGAAAGTTTTCCATTTACGTAAAAGGTAAAAGTAGAAACTAATGAAGACTTTGAAAAGAAAAAAAGTGTAACAGTAACAGTAGTATATAATTGTGACAAAAAGTATGTTTTTTTTTCAACGTGTAATTACTCTTTCTGAGACAAATATGGAATATGGAATATGGAGGATGCAGGTATAAAAGTGCGTGTGACTGGAGTCTGGAGTCTGGAGTTTGAAGTATGGAGCACAGTAAGCTTGCTTCACTTCATACATATTACATATTATACAGATTTTATATTTTACACAGTATAAAGTTACCTGGTGATGAGAATCCTTAGTTTTGAGTGCATGCTTTGCATTGTGTATTGTGTAAATTGTATATTGTATGTCACTCTTACGGGCTTTGAGACTGATATTATGAGGAGAACTCATTTCATTGAATTGGGGCACATTAAAAATACATATGATAATAATAGTGGTAGTAATAATGTGTATACAAAGGAGGGTGCTTTGGTGATTTGGTGCTTTGGGGTCCATTTCGATTATGATGAGGACAGCAACATAAAAACACTCGTTCAGATAAATGCATAAACACATACAAATCCAGTAGTTATGAATGGAGTTATGAAAAGTTACCCTCGTACGAATACCAAATACCGATTGCTGAATGTTGAATGCTGAATGAAGGCTGCCCAATTCATTGTCAGTAAATGGGGTGAAACTTTGAGACTTTTAGCTAGCGCTTGCATTGCACACCGCACACCGGGACCCGAGCCCCGAATCCTGAATCCTGAATTCGATCCCTTTAGTTTGACTTTGTATTACAGAGTACCATATACACTATACATGTGCGTGTAGTATATACACAGAAGGGAAAAAAGCGTGAGAACTGTTCTGTTTTGGCAGATTCAACATTCAACTCCAGCCGGTTCTATCTACACTGTACACTGTACATTGTACATACGAATACATGTGAGCTACCACACATGAAACCAAACCAACCAGAGACCAGAGACCAGCAGCATCGTATCAAACGACAGAAGCCTTTTAAATGTACAATGTACATTGTACATGGCCCTACTTTTCCCTCCAAATCCAAATCCAAATCCGACGACTGTTTTCCCATACATGATCTATTCGTTTAGGAGCAGTTGAACACCGGCCTACCTTCACACACAACCAAACTTACATGTATGTATGCATGTAACATGTTAGAATGTTAGAGCTTGCATTGCACAGGGATGCAGAATGCAGAATGCAGCATGCAGCATTTCATAGGGTTCACAAGTTCATAAATGACAGATAGGAAAAAAAGAAGAATGAATATGTATTATGTATGCTCTTGATTCTTGATCATGATAATGGTAATGATAATGAAATGATCCAAGTCCAATGTATTTAAATACTTATGTTAATATCTGTACTGCCAATGGCACAAGGTGAGGGTCAAGTTGAGTTTATGTAAATATACTCTGTATATTTTATATTGTAAATTGTAGATTGTAGATACATTGAGCTTATTTAACATATTGTACAGATGAATACATGTGAATAAAATCACAAATGATACTTCTATTGAGCATTTGTTTGATGCGTTTTTCCTACTCTAAAAGCATTTCACGGAATAAAGTAAAATATGTTACCCATCAAATTCAAATTCAATGCCGATATTGACAAATACACAAGAAAAATGGTCATCATGCCGCCCATGCAGTCGAATCAAATTATGATGCATTATGATGATAATTTTCCTCAATATTCTAATTCGAATTCTGTTGCTAATTCTGTCTTTGGTGTTTTCATTAAATTATATAAAATCATATTGAGGGAGTTCTTGTGTCCTTAGTATTTAATTCCTTGACATTACTTGAGTATTGAGTATTTAGCATAGGTTACATGAGCATTGAGCATTGAGCATCTATTATATCTAATATATAATATAGTTTCAGCATTTTATCTAAATAATAATCCAGTGCGGGTGATGAATGAATTCATGAGTATTTACTCAATCATTTGCTGCTGTTCGTCATGTTGAAAGTTTCATGTACAATTTACAGTGTACAAAGTACATGTGGCCAGACATTTTATCACACAGATGTGCAGAGAACAGAGGAGAGTGGGGGCTAAATATAAATACTAAATACCAAAATGCACTGTACCACACCACACCACAATATCCACCACACCATGTGTACAGTGTACTGTACAAAACACTGTAGTTCAACTCACACTCATTCATTGGAATATCTGAACAGAAAAAAAGGGTAAGGACTTTCCTTGTACATGTGAAATTTTTTTACAAATAGAAATACAAATACATTCATCATTCATACTTGATACACTAGATACATATATTTGAATTTTGAGTAGATATTCTCATTAAATGTGATAAGACAAAAACATAGAACATTAGAACGTGGAACGTAGAATATTGAAATGAAATAAAATGAAATGGTGGAAAATTCACAGCCGGTCAAATATTATTAGATTTTTTAGTCGTTGGTTTTGGGATTTGTGTGAAAATTAGTATTTTTTTTACATGCGTCTTTTATTTTTTATCTTTTATTTTCTATCTGTCCAATGCAACGTCCTACTGTCCTACCATACTGCACAATAAATAAAGTGCCGTACTTTTTTTCTACTGGTTTTACATAAGTTGAAGAATCTTTAGTAATCTACGTAGATTTTGATTTTGGTTCAGAAAAGAAGCGAGAATTGTACAAGTAAAATGTAATATTTATGAAGTTGTATTAAGAGAAAATGTGACCAATGAACTACAAAGGACAAATTTAACATATTTATTTAAATCTAAATAATTCCACGATCCATCTACGACTCTCAAATATATTGTATATTGTGTAGATAAAAAATATTTAAAAAAACGTTTGTAAATTGTAAATTCAGTGTCATCTGATCACCATTTACCATTTACCATACACATTTATACGTTTATACATAAATTTCTCCGAATTCTATCCATATTTGTACGTTGTGTGTGTAAATAGTAAATAGTACGTAGTACGTAGATTCTGTTCTCTTCTCTCTTTGGGATATTTAGGATGGGCTGGACGATACGAGAAGAAACAAACAGAAGAAAAAGAAGGAGAAAAAGAAGAAGGAGTCAAAGAGCCAAAGAAAATCAGACCATGCCAGGCCAAGTGTTCCATTCATTCATGCATATTTTTATTTAGTTTTTCCCTATCGATATTGTTCAACATTCAAAATTGAAATTTCAAATGTGCATCTATCTCATATATCAAAAATTTAAATAAAAAGTACCTCTTCTCGCTTCTCTTAAACACCAAACTTGTAGATTATACACATGTAAATTGTAAATTGTAAATGTAAAATTAAATGTATCCACATTCAAGAAAAAAGATGAAAAAAATATCACAGACACAAACACACACACACACATTTATTAAGTAGCTTCTCTATTTACTATTTACAATTTACAATTCATGTGTACATCTGGTTTCTGGTTACTGGTTACTGATTTCCGTCGTCTATATAGATTTTGTTTCTGTTAAGAATTAGAGTTTGAAGTTTGAATTCCCTTGAACCTTTTCTTATCGATGCATAATGCATATATGATGGAGGTGTTTTCGGTTAGTCATCCGCATCGGTCATCAGCACAAGACATGATTGGGAAATATTTCAAGCATTCTGTTTTATAACTATTCAATGTCAAATTCACAATCCGAAATCCAATATTTGGAGACCAAACAAAGAAAATTATATAATTTTCTTTTCTACACAGACACAAGAAATAAAAATACTTCAAATTCTGATTCGAAGTCAGAGTCAAAGTTAGAGTCATGAGTTAAAAGAAAGCTTAAGCATCTCCATGAAAAAGGAAGAACACCCGGTTTTGGATTTTTTACTTTTTGAGCTTGACTGTTTCACGGAATCTGAGTCTCTGTGTTTGTGCATATGTTGACTATTGACTGTTCCCTGTATTGAGAATTGTGGCCTGTCACGTCGTAAATACATAAATACTCCTGTTTCTCATCTACTCAAGTCAACTCAGATATTCACATATTCAAAGAAATAGAACAGAACAGAACAGAGCAAAGAGCAAAAATGAAGTGAACTATAATACAGTCAAGCCCAGTTCAAAAAAAAGAAGAGAAACAGAAGACCTCAAAATTTAAAACGGGATACTTTGAGAGCTAAACATGTGTATTCAGGTTTACTACCGTCGGAGGAATACAAAACGTAGAATGCAGAATACAGAATATAGAATACAGAGCTTGAAAACTGGGGCTCCTTCAAAATTCAAAACTGAGAGCATCTCTGAAATTTCAAACTTGGCTTCAACTCCAAACTCCAGGTCAGAGGTGACATTTCACACACTCATAAACTCCCAACTTTTGACTTGACTTAAACTTGAGCACCAGCAACCAGAAAACCAGAAACTCCCAGTTCCCAGTTTCCAGATGAAAATCTAAATTCAAATCCAAATCCAGCTTTTTATGATTTTTTCAGTGTCACCACTCCATACATTTTGTGTTTTGTGTCTTGAACATTGAACGGAACCGAGTACAGTTTATAATTTAAATGGGAATGTTTTGCATAGATTCATATCATTTATAAATGTAAACATGTTGATTCCGAATTCGGAATTCCAAGTAAATTTGAAGAGCAAAAAAAAGTGGCATGTGGCATGAAATTTCCCATTTCAAACCTCAAATCCAAATGTTTTTTTTTGGATACTTTGAACTGTGGGTAATGTGTTTTAATATGGTTTATGGTTTATGGTTTATGCAAAGCATGTTTATATGTTTATCCATAACTTTTTTGTTCATTTCTCATCCAGTCGTCACCTTTAGATTTAAGACTTTAGAGTTTGGAGTGAAATTTTGAAATTGTATATTTGAAGAAATCCAGGATGGTGGTAAAATAGGATATAATATTGTAGATTGTATGTTCACACCCGCGGATTT
Organism: Sminthurinus signatus; assembly: GCA_019776565.1. NCBI lineage: Eukaryota > Metazoa > Arthropoda > Collembola > Symphypleona > Katiannidae > Sminthurinus > Sminthurinus signatus. The sequence continues at coordinate 32,155 of JABASP010000879.1, read as the reverse complement.
TATCTAGTATTTACAATCTACAGTCTACAGATAGTTGATAATGTTGTTAGTCAACGCCAACTTTAGTATATTTTCTCTGATTTACGACTTCATTTTAAGTTTTAAGAGTATCTACAATCTACAATCTGTATTTTGTATTCTACATGTGTGTCTCGAGTCTGGATGAATGGATGATTTCTGCGCACATTCGGTTCACTTGCACTGTGCATATCACATGAACTATTTAGAACTTAGAACATCCCTTTTGGATTTTGGAGTTGGCTTTGACTTTGGCAGAGTTGCCGCGTGCCGAAAGCATTAGCAAATTTACGAGTCACTTGTTTAGCTATTTTACACCCCGGGTAGTTTCTTCAAGATGTGTGTACTGAGTAGTGTGTATTGTGTACAAAAAACATGAGCTTTTTTTTCTTGACAACCAACAACCGACTTTGAAAATCTGCACATGTACCTTTAAAATTCAGTGTATGCATTCATTCATTCTTTCTTTCCTTCCTTTTGCCTTTTTCTCTTCTTTCTTTTCTTTCGTTCTTTCTTCTTCCGTCTTGTTAGCATTTTCCACACATCTTAAAATTCTTATCTTGTTATGGTGTGGTCTGGTCTGGTCTGGTTTGGTCTAGTAAAAGTCATATATCTACATGGTATTTTTGGTAACAATATTATTCTAGTTATTCCATTTTGTGACGAAAGACGGATCCAGTTTTGCGAGACGACGGGTGCTTTGTATTTTGTATTTTGAATTTTTAGAAAATTCAAGGTAAACCTAGAAAACCTAGAAAACTACCACATGTGCAATTCCTTTTTCTTGCTCTGACTTCTGTCAAGATTCAAGATTCAAGAGAAAGACAAAGAACAAGCAAAAAGAAACTATCTTTGATGTTTTGGTGTTTGATGTAATACACAATACAAATTACACATGTGCACTTTCAAGTTGATGAAACTAGGAAAAAGCATTTTGCATCTGCATTTGTATTTATAAATCCAAATCAAATAAACAAAGATAAAAGATGATATTATTATAATAATTCATCATCTATCATGAATCATATGATATTACGATTACCATTCCACTGGATATTTTGGACATTAGGTGTATGATTTTATTTGATGACTTTCAAGGTGGGACTTGGATGAATGTGAGAATGCAGCTTTCCTGGATATCACTGCGGCTGTGACTATGACCTTACATACATACAAAACAGACGTACAAATGCACCATTTATATTCATGTGCCTATGTGTTATGTGTTATGATTGTCACTGTGTGTGTTCATTGTACATATGTATAAAGAAGAGGTCTATTGAATTCTGTGTATGTGTGTGTTTGTGAGTGAGTGAGTTTGAGTGTGAGAGAAAACTGTGTAGCCCTTTGCACATGGGCTTGAGAACGCAGCTGGCCAACCAATGCTAGGAAAGAGGGTTCTCATGAGTCCCAGTCAGGACAGTCAGGACACTCGTCTTTATCCATCCTCGTCGCCAGCCAGATTATCAAATCCTACAACAGAATACAGAAGCCGACTTTAGTTCTAGGGAAATACTGTAAATTGTCTATTTTCTATTGTGTCGGATATGATTCACAATTTTATTACATAATCATACTTTTTTAAAACAAAATTTCATATTCATATACATACAAAAATTTTACCCTAAAACCTTTAATTTAGACTTAATAAGCTTTGTAAAAGTAAACTGTACTCGAGAATCGAGAATATATTATAGATATTATACTAATTGTTTAAAGTCAATGCCTTGAAAATTCTTAAACCTTGGTTTGGGTCATTGTTTTAATCCATGTCCATGTGCCTTTTCCATTGTACTACAATCTACACACATGTTTAATTTGTGTGTATGAATTACCTTTAAAATGATTAGACTAGGGATTAAGATGAGCCTTCAGTCTTCAGTCCCACATATGAAATGTATGTGTATACATGGGAGAGAGGAAGGATGAGGAATGAGAGAGAGAGGCGCCAGAAACAGCCGGGGTTCCCTGACTGCTCGCCAAGTTCCAACCTCCTCGTATAAAAGCACTGCCACAACCCCAAAGTCGGCCAGTCGTCATCAGACACTAACAGAATTCACTTCCCTCTCTCAGTGTACAACTACTCAAACATAGAAATAAAGTGTGAGTGTAACTTCAGAATATTCAAAGTTTCAAAGTTTCAAAGTTTCAACAATCTACATTATACAATAATAAAAAGTGTAAACAAATACAAACAAATTACATCATCTATTATTATTATCGTGAACCTGGATCATTTTAACTACAGAAAAGTGTATCATCTTTTACAGTAAAAGTTAAAGTGGAATTTTGGAAAAAATCTCAAGAATTTCGTACTTGGAAATATAACTTGTTTCAACTTGGGAAATAATTCAAATTGTGAAGGAGCAGTGGAAAAAATAAATCCATAAATAAATAATCAAGTGACTACAAAACAAAACGAAAACTAAACAATCAAAATGAAAGCTACAGCAGTTGAGTCAGGAAATCACCATCACAGTCACAGTAATGTTTTGGGAATCAGAAGTCAGGATGGCAAAGTTCATAAATCTAAGCATAAGGAGGAGGAAAATGAAGAAATTAAAGCTTATCTCACTAAACTACAAGAATTAGTTCCCTTTATGCCAAAAAACAGAAAGTAAGTTTCACAGTTTATTACTTTTGTTGTGGTTCACAGTTTACTTTATGAGTTTTGAGATTTGAGGTTTGGTTTGAGTTGAGAAAAAGAGAAGAAAGAAAGGTTGTGAAAAATGTGACATTTGTGAAGAAAATTCAAAATTTGAAAATTTGAAAAAATTAGAAAGAAAATAAAGTTTTAATTTTATAAAAGAAAAAGAATGTACATCAAGTGAATCAAATACATAACAATTTACAATTACAATTTATAGTACTGTTTAATTAAGTATTGACACGTAACCAAAACAAAACAAAACAAGAAAGCTGGATTTGACGATGGACGATGAACGTCCTTCATCGTCTTTGTAATGCGTGGTCAATGACGATAGATAGATAAATAAATATGTAGAATGTAGAGTGTATAGACTATAGACACAACTTTCGAGCAAGTCAATAATTAACTTGTGTTTTTCTTCAAAGTTCAAACTTGTTTTTCTTTTGTATTTAACTTGTATTACTCGAGTCTAAAGTCATACTAAGACTTGAGTCATACTATTTATTTATTTACTAGACGAGAAAAAGTATCAAACTGAGAAAAACACTTTAATTGTCCTGAAATACTAGATTTTAGATTCTCGATTCTAGTCAAGTATCAAGTATCTCATCTAACTTTAACTTAACTTTATAAAATTTACTTGTGAGTTTTAACAGTAATGAATTCCTAGTTTTACTAAAATAGGTCATGACTTTATGAACTTTTATAGAATTTTCCACTAGTTTTTAAAATTTTAGTGAAAATACTGCAAATATTATGAAAATAGAAAATAGTCCATGAAAATTGAAACTTTTTTTTTAAAATTTTGACAATCAAAGTCACATGTGCAAAGTGAAGAGTTAGCCAAGTTTTTTATTTTTTTATTTTTACATGTTTCATCTGTCATGTGACTTTCATTTATTTAGACTTGGTTATTTAGTGCATGAATGTTTGATGATGACATTTCTTCACAGTTGACAAACTCAAAGGAATCAATGAAAAATGAATGGTTGAAAGTTGAAATGGTGTCTTCTTCTCATTTCAATGTATTTTGTATTTTTTGTGTAATATCTTCTTTCTTATTTTCTCAATCACTCAACAATGAACAATCAAAACTCAAAACTCAACTCTCAATACTCAATACTCGATACAAATAAAATAAATAAATAAATAAAAGATACTTGAAATTTTACATTATACATTATACAAATAAACTAATCAAATTTTTTCTTTTCTTTTTTTTTGTTTATCCAGGTTGTCAAAATTAGAAGTGATTCAATATGTAATCGACTATATTCGAGATCTCCGTCAAACCTTGGGACTACCACAAGCTCGTCTTGGTAGCCTCGACTTATCCGTTGATCCTATGGAGATGATGACCTCAATGGTTTCCGCAAGTAATACCAGTAGTAATAATACCTCCACTACCTCCTCCTCCTCCAACAACAATACCAATACCAACAACAATGTGATCCTTCCTCCCAGTTCTCAGTCTCAGTCTCACCCGTCCCGACAACCTCTGACACCAAACAACAGTTCTCTAAATGGCAGCTGTGCTTCTCAAGAGGTACCATTAAATATATTCGAAATTAATTCCACAAACAACGAAGTAAAGTAATCTAGAGAATAAGAGTACGGTTTTAGTTTTTAGTGAATCTTAGAATAATGTTGTGTATAAGTTAAGTTATTTTATGTACATTTATGTATAAATAACGCTCAGTCAAATACCATTTACTATTATTCAATTATTTACTTTATTATTTAGTTAATATAATAATAATAATAACAAACACAAAACACTACACTATTATTATTATTACTGTTATTATTTACTACATTTACCATTGTATAATATTACGTATACACATTACACATGAACACATGAAAACTCTCTCAAAAGTTATAACACCACAAACAAAACTATATACACGTTTTAAGTTACACGATACACGATACATATAATATTATACAAAATACACAATACACACACTCTAACTATATTTATACAAAAAAATACTATAGATTCAGTTGTATTCTTTATTTACCTTTCCGAGGATTTTATAATCGAAAAAAAAATCCAAAATCCAAACTATCTACAAAATACAATATACAAACTACAAAACAAATCTCGGAATGAATTTTTGTCATGTAAATTATTATTTTAATAAATACGTATCGAATATCGAGTTTCCCAGAAGAAGAGAAACAAGAAAATGAAAAATCAAAACTTAAACTTTTGTTTACAAACCTTTCAATTTTTACACACATGTAAAACAGCACGAACTACCAAAAGAATCAAGCATTATTTTCTTACTTTTTTCATTTTCACATAATGTAATCTTTTTTTTCTTGATTTCTTTTTTGCATTATTATATCACAAATCACGAATTGAAAAAAAAACACTAGATTTTCTACAAAATTGTAGTAAAATTCACATGTTTTGTATCTCGGGTCGAAGCATAATATAATTTGATGACTTTAATCTAAATCCGTTTCTAAAAATCAGAATCAGTTTCTTGCATTCGTCTCGTTTCTCTCGTTTCTCTCTCTTCTAGTTTTTCGTTCCGCGTTGCTCCTTTAGTTTCGTGTCGTTTCGTTCCATTCCTCTTTCAATCTTCATAGTAATTTCATGAATTTTTTCACAACTTGAACTCTTGACAGTTTTTATAGAAATTTTCACATCAAAAGTCCGTAATGCAGATATTTTTTTGTACCAAAAGTATCTATAATAGTTTTCACACTTTGACTTGAGACTTCATGATGATAACCTAGAGTATTTTGTTCGTTTTTCCCAATTATTTTCTAGAAAAAAAGACTCAAAAACTATCAATTTTATGTAGAGGGGATTGAAAAGCTAAAAGAAAGGAGTAAAATTTATAGACATCTATCTATATTTTGTATTATATAATCAAAGTTGAAAAGTTTCGACATTCTAGATTCTAGATTCTAGTGCAAACACATGTTGACTTTATTTTGGTTTGAGGTTTATTTCACCCCCATCATCATCGTCTATCGTCTTTCGCCTCTCTTTCGTTTGCTCTCTTTCTGTCTTTGTCGTGTTCATTTTCATCTTGATCCTTTTTGCAATTACAGCCACATCACTTGACGACTCGAGACTCATTTTCATCTTTCTTTCTTCTCTTTCCATCTCTCTCGATCTGCATATTTATTTATTATTTTGTGAAAATCCTGTGCCAGGTGACAGCAAAAGGAAAAAAACCACCAAGAAAAAAGAGAAGGAGCTTCATATGCTGATTTTACGCGGATTTCCAATGTACAATCTACATGCTCTAATTTCGTGTCTCTGGTACACTGTACGCTGTATATTGTAATCTATACGTTTTAAATTTTTACATATTACAGTTTTTATTGGAGATTGGAGCTGCAAGTTATTTCCAGTTTCTGAGATTTTTCTGCAAAGTTGCCTCAATAAATCGTTGATTTAATGGGAAAATGTAGGATTTCTTGTTTTTGTTTTGATGAGACGAGGTGATATGTATTTCAAATTCCGGATCTTTTACCATGATTCCATTGCCAACTGCCAAATGATGATCCTGTCGTCTATATAAAAAATAAAAAGAAAGAAAAAAGGAGAGGAGAGTGAAGAAATGAGAGAGGCGAGGAGCAAAACGTAGACGACCCGAAGAATAAATATGAAGAGAGATGAATGGAGTGCAAAAGAAATGTAGATATCATTTGACTCGGGATGACACACAATCATTTATGCATTTTATTAGTCTAGCTCGTCTCGAATTTGAATCTCGAATCTCGATGCTAGATTCTCAATTTAATGTAGCATTTTGACTTTGCTGTGGAGTGTGGAGTGGCTGAGATCCATGGATGGTGACGATTCGATGGTGATGATGTTCCGTCTTCGGTGTTGGTCGTGTTGTCATGATTCTTGGTTGGATAGTGAAATGGTGGTGTTTTGGTGTTGTGGTGGTGCCAATGGTTATTTTACATTCCATTAGATCTCTACGCGTGTAAAATGTAAAATGTTGTCATCTCACTTCTAAATTGTAGATTGTAGATTTTACATGGTGATATGGGACAAACCTACATGTAGACCATGTAAATTGGATATTATGAATGTCTCTCATCTCTCATCCTTCTTCCACTTGCCTACATTCTACATTCTACATATTACACATCCCATGTATTTATCCGATTTTGAAAACTCGGTGTGAGTTTTAAAATTATTATTAGTATTATTAATCTATCTTTTTTGTACATGTATTTTTCATATGTGATAATCATCATCCAAATCAACATTAACATGCTCATACAGAAGCAGAAGCAGAATCAGAAGCAGAGGTAGAGAAATCAGACTACTTGTAACGTGTTTTTGTACAACTTGAGATTCCGATACAGATTCAGATTTTCAGTTTCAGTCCGTGTGTAGGAGTTTTGGATTTCTCTCTCCTACTTGTCATCAATTTCAAAAAAGCAGTAGCAATAGGAAAATCTGAAGCTGAATCTGAATCTGAATCTGAACTGTAAACAAGTTTAATAAAAATGGTGAATTGTACAAGTCATTTCATTTCCTTTCCACAGTCCATGTCTTCACTTTTACGTCTCACACTCCCAACTCAAATCTCCCATAAAGTATAACGTACCATCACAAACAAATATCTTACAAATGCATTTGGTATTTGACTACACAATTTATCCTATGGATGTAAAAAATGACAGATTTTTGTCACAGGAAAAATTGTTACATGGTAGATACATTTTCATTTTTCATGCTCACAATTTTATTCAGATCACCTCGACTCTTTTTCTCTCTCTTTTTCTGGATTCTTTACTGCTAAGTTGAGTCGAGTCAAACCAAAGGAAACCAAGTCAAGCCGAGAGTCAAAAGTAAAGTAAATTTGATGAATAATGAATACATATCCTAAAGTTGTAAATATACATGCATCTACAAAAGATAACAAAAGGATTTGTATATATACGTACATGTATTTTCATTTTACTGTACGCTGTACGAGGCTTTAATCCCTTTTGCTATTCCATTCTATTCCATTGTCGAGGATCGAGGATTGATTGGTTACTTAGTTTTGTATGAGCTGTTAGCTGTGGCGTATTTAGTATTGTATTTCGTATTTAGTATTTATCAGTGCGGTCATCAGTCCATCTAGTAAAATTTAAATACTTTGGAAATTGGGATACAAAATACTACAAAGAAAAGAATTGTTACAATTTACAATACAAAATTTCATCATACATCATACAGCATCCAGCATCCAGCATCCAGCTCTCCCATAATTTGAATAAGGAAAGGAAAAAAATACTACACCTTTTTTATTCAGTTTACTCTTTCACTGTAATGTTTGTTGTACAAAAAAAATATGATTTTGAAATCTATTTAAACTGATACTACATCGTACAAATCAATTCATTCCTGACAACTGACGACAAACGACAAACGGCTGATTTCTGATGACACAGAGAGAGAGTCAACAGCAGTTAGAATAAATATTTAGGATTTTGTCATTTTTTCATTTGTTTTACAATCATCAAGATTACGGTTAGTGTTAACAACGGTTAACGACCGTTGTATGTTGTACGTTGTTCCCATCTCCAATCATTGACATTAACTATTAACCATTCTTTAGTCTCTATTTATTATTTATTATTTACTATTTATACATCCGTCCGGCCGCGTGATATCCTCCAACTCTATATTTTGTATTTTACATTGAGTATCTTATATCTCCTTTTAACTTTTCTCTCTATTTTTTAGTTTTCAAAAGCTCCATGTACGACGTACGAATGTTTGGGTAATCTTTAGTCGGTAAAGACAAACTGATTACGGTTATTATTAGTCTTTTGTGACAATATTACTGTGCTGTATGAGTCAAAATTTCAAATACAATACAAAATACAATATTGTAAATTGTAAACATTAAATATAGTCGATAGTCGATATTGTATTTTAGATTTTAGAATCCAACTAAAAAAATACAGACACAACTAAATCATAAATTTTACAGTGCACATGCATTAAAATTTAACAAGCAAACTAAAAACTAAACTAACACGCTCCGTGTTGTATTTAGTTTTGTTTTGTTTTGCTTGTTGACGTATATTACACTATTAAGAATTAAGTGTATGTAATAGATAGGGAAAAAAAGTTATTATAGTTATTGCTTGTTCGTTGTTCGTAGTTCATGTACGAGGAGGGAAGGAAAGCCAAGTGACTTTGTGAGTGGAGCTGAGAAAAGTCAAGCCAAGTCAAGTCCATTAATTTTATATTTTGAATGTAAATATGTATATATTGAATATGATTACGATTACGATTACAACTATGAATATGAATGTGAACATTATGAATTCTCTGGCTTATGGATGAATTTCAAATGGATGGATGTAGTATGTAGAATGTAGAGAATGGAGAATGGAGAATGAAAGGGGGAAAAGAATGAAGGAAGACGGAGCTTTATTCTTTATTCAGACTTGGGGTTTGAGAGTTTGAGCATTGAGAATTGAAAGAAGTACAATATACATGAAGCTGACTTGATGTGTGTAGTGTGTACTGTGACTGTGTATTTTGTAGAATATGTGAACACGTGCACATTTTCTTTCGTTTGGTTTGGTTTGGCTTGGATTGGATTAGATTGCTCCACGTCCTCGTCACTGGGAGATTGCTGAGTTCATTTCCTTTCTACATCAAAATAATAATAATAATAATGATCATAATTGTGAGACTCTGTACTCTGTACTGTGTAGCATCGTATATCGTATTCGTATTGCACAGCATTCGTAAATTTCGTACTTGGTATTACATTGCATTGCATTACAGTCACAGTCACAGTCCTATCTGTAGACTGTAGACTGTAGAGTGAGTAAAATAGATAGATGGATGAAGAAGGGACGAGAGAATGAGAGAATGAGAGACTGCGAGACATATAGCTGCCTTTGACTGAGATTAAAACGTGACTTGTTATTGTAATTGTAATCTCTCCCTTCGCACTATGATACTCTATACTGTCTTGTGTTATGCTATGCTATATGCTATGCTGTGATGCGTACACTATTTACTATTTAGTATTTATTTCTTCATGTTTAGAGATGTAGATTATCATCATTATTGTATCTGTGATCTGAGACGAGAGACGAAGGCGAAAAACGAAAAACTAATGTACGGACGTTGGACGTTCGTTCGTTCTTTCGTTTGTTCAGTCGTACGAACGTCGCCATTCTTGTTTGTGCAAAATAATAGCATTTTTTTTCTCAGTCCACGAGTCTACACTGTAAAGTGCACATTGTACATTGTACATAATATAATAATAATAACATGCGTATCATGTAGAATGTAGAGAGATGCAGAAAATTACGGTCGATTATTATTGCGTTGCACAGTCTTCTCATCTTCTGTTTTCTGTGTTCTGTGTTGTGATGTTGTGTATGCCAAAACCAGACTCTTGATTCTCAATTCTCAATTCTCAATTCTCGATGCTCGATACTCGATTCCCAATTCCAAATCAAAATAAAGCCAAAGGCAAGGCAGATGAAGGCAACTCACAACTCACATCGTTTTTCTTTTCAATCAATCAAATTTTCACCTGCAAGGATTCTTCATTCTTCGCCCCTTCTTCTTCTTTGCCTTCTTCTTTTCATCATCCTTCTCTTGTGGTCACAGTTTGCAGATGTACACATGAAATTGCATCGTACATTGTACATTGTAAATTGTAAATGGTACATGCAGAAAATTAGGAATGTGGAATGAACGGAATGGAGATGGAGATGAGAAGGAGTCTCTAGTCTGTAGTTTTTACATTGTGCATTGTACATCTGGATGTACCAATAGTAATAAATATCCTGAAAAGCATGAAAACAAGCCCATTTGAAATATGCAATCTAATCAAATGTCAAATGTCAATAATAAATATGATAAAGGAGAGATGTATCCATAATCTGTGTCTAGTTTTTAGTTTCTGCGTATAATACGGATATTCATTAGAAAATTGAAAACATAGTTAATTGTTCTACATTACAGATCTTTTTGTTAAGTAAAAATCACATGGACAGATGATTTAGAATGAAATAAAATATTGTGTAATTTGTAATATGATATGACATTGTATATTTTTGCATGATTACAAGTTGAGTACCTTTTATTTAGTAAAGATTTAAGAAATCTCAACAAAGTTCCATCATTTTGTATCAAGTATAAAACAAAAGTTACATCGTAGAAGAGAAACGGATAAAAAATTATCTGTGATCAAAATGCCACAGAGTAAAAAATATCTTACATTGTATATTGTACATCGTACACGTTGAATGTGGTGCGGAGTGTTGAGTTTTGAGTTTTGAGTGTGAACCTTTGAAAGGTACATGACTTTTATGGATGAAATTCAGAGTTTTGGGTTGAGTTTTAAGTGAGACAGGAGATTGAAGATTGGAGACAGGGAAGCAAAAAGAAGACGAAGAAGAAGAAGAAAGATGCATGAATTATCGTACTAAATTGATATTTACACGTCCACATTTACATATTCAGAGACAGAGAGAAATAGAGAGAGATAGATTGTTTAAGGCCATCGTACTATTCCCATTCCTAAATACTAAATACTAAATATTCCCCATTCCCATACCATCATCATTTTTCCATCCTGCAGATTTTTCACTGTACAGTTCACACATGATATAGTAGAATAAATAATATACATGATATAAAGTTGTATGTGTACTTAGACAGTATACAGTATATAGAGGCAGTGGACCCGTTGGTATGCTTGTGTTTTATGGACGTCAAATCAAGGAAACGGCTCACATTGATTCTTTTACACATGCATGTATCATGTACATTGTACACTGTGTATTGTGAATGTATGTACTTTGCATATCTTGTAACCTTGGGATTTGTTTTGAGTTTTGAGCGTTGAGTTTCTAGTTTTGAGGTTGGAGAGGACGTTCAGCTGAATAGGCTTATCCATATGTACTCTCCTGTATCCTGTATTATCCATTATCCACATTCTGCATTGCATTGTACATGTTACATTCTTATTCAATTGAACTGTACTTTACCATTCAAGTTGGCTGATGATGATGATGGTGTAAATTGTAAATTGTGAAAAAATGTTATATCGTGATGTTGAACTGCATTGCTTAATTCCATTTCAGGTTTTCCATCACATCACATCACAGCAAAGCAAAGCATAGCACAGGCCAGAGTAGAGTAGGACTGAGCATTGAGCGTGCAACTGAGGAGCATTCACATGGCTTGTAGTAAAGGTGTACAGTGTTATTATTGTAGTAATTGTAGTGAGAGAGAGAGCAGTAAAACACGATAATGTGAAGGACTATTGTGTTGTTAGTTGTTGGTTGTTACATATCGTACTATTCTTTCTCACTCTTTACTCTTTCCCATTCTTGTACATTATCGCTCGCTGATTATTATTGTACAGTTGTACAGTTGTGGATTGTGAATACTTGAGCAGTAAGCAGTAGTACGTCTTAGTTTTACTACGATTTACGATTCCTTTCCTCGAGGGCGAATCTGAAATGAAAAATCAGAAATCAGAGAGTATAGTAGTTCAAACTGATATAATCTCGGTTCAACTTCATAGATATGTATAATGTACAATGTGAAATGAACATTGGGAATTGGGAATAAAAAATAAACTTGTACTATATTTAATATTTATATACACAGCTCCTTGTGCAAAACCCAAGAAGCCAGTAGTTGATAAATATACACAATAATAAAACAAAAAGTATTTTCTTGAGGACAATTTTTAACACAGGGTTTTATAACTCTGTTTTTGACCTCCAAAAGAGAGGAGAAAAATGAGCCCCTTTGTACATCTTGAGAGGCTCTATCATATTTGTAGTGTGTATTTTGTCGTTGTTATATCGTTCTTATCCGGTCCACATCCGCATCCTCATCCTCTTTGGTACTCAGTACTTACTACTCATCGTGTCATTAGTCATTATTATATGTGTATAAGTTGCCTGATTGTGAAACTTGAAGCACCAAGTATTTTGCAATATTCCGAGTTCAGAGGCTAAAGGAACAAAACAGAGAGCTATGACTTTGCTAGAACTAAAAGTTAAAAGAGAAGGAGACGGGGAAGATAAAGAAGAAACTAAAAATGACAAAAGAATAGAGACTTTCACTTGAGTAACGTACACTTGAATCTTTTGAATCCAATTCATTGTGATAGGCAAGAGCATGGCTTGAGACTTGAGAGTTGAGTTGGTTTGCACACCTGGTCGTTGGTTGTTGGTACGAAGACTAAAGTAAAAAAAAGTACAGATAAAATTAAATAGTAACAGTAACTCTTCCATTGGCAATTTACAACCGACCTACACAGATGAAGATATCTATATAGATAATAGATAAATACATCAGGGGCATCTTTTGCTCGTTGAATTGAATTGAATTAGATTTGACTTGGTTTGCCTTAGTTTGCCTTAGTTTTGTTTGCTTTAGTTTGAGATTGCGGACCTTTAAAACGTGGTATTTGTTGATCTACCATATTTTTTCGTTACTTAATTTCCTTTGTATTGATTATTGATTACACATTATTATATTAGTCATAGACATTTTGCTGTCTTAGCTTTGTCCGACGGTTTGTTTGGACTATGTTTTCTCACACCAATCAAAGATTTCAAACTACAAAGTACAAACTAATTACAAAAGAGCCTATCATATCAATAAAACTGTACAACAAATCAAATGTGTACAAAGTAAACTTGAAAGTGTAGTGAACTTTTGATTTTTGATTTAAATGTTTGATCAGATGTATTGACAATTGACTATTTCGTATTCGGTACTTGAGTATTGAGAATTGAGCATTGAGTTCTCTAGAGAATCAATAAAAAATATGAATGAAATGCGAATTATGAATCAGGGTTCTCTGCTCACTGCTCACGTTGCCCACATCTAAATTTTAACTGTATCTATATTTGCATCTAACATCTAACTTTTAAAGTCTAGGTAGATTCAGATTTCATCGTTCATCATGCACATGCATCACCGTATACCGTATCTTTGGAAAACGGAAAGGAACTGTTTTTCCCTGTGTGGTTCATTTACCTTTTCCTTCTTCCTCTTTGTATCATAAATCATAACCATAATGATTTTTAATGAAGAAAAAACTCAAAGCTTTCACAGCTCAAAGCTCAAAGCTCAAGGTGGAAAAGGTAAAGAAGAAAAAAGAATGCTACAGTTTTGAGTTGTGAATACGATTTATTTCGAGTACTGTAGATTAAGAATTGAGAATCAAAAGAAGCAAGATGAAGGATTGGATAAGATTGACAAAAATCTCGAGTCTCAAGTCTCGACTTGTACTTGTATTTGTATTTGCTTCAGTGTTCAAAAGTATTTTTACATACATCACACATTGATGCAGTCGGTTTTTGGTAGAACAGAGGGAATAAATCCACTTAGGGAATCAGAGGATGATAAAGAGATTACATCTCATTCACACGGTGACTCATATTTTCTATCCACAATCCACAATCTTCAATCTACCCTCCGTTTCTATTTTTTCTCCATGTACACTGAGCCCGAAACATGGGTCGTGTAAGTACGTGAATTTCGAAACCTAGTGCAAATATCTCACCTAAATCTAGACTCTAGAGTCTAAAGTCTAGAATCTAGAATCAAATGTACGCAGAGAAACTTTTTATTTCTTTGGAATGATATGAGGAAAAGATTGACGAAACAACTCTTCAATCTTTAGTACATTGAGCATTGTGTATTTTGTACACTTTGTATTACAATCTCATGCATTGTGCATTTTATATTGTAAACTGCAATAATAAAAATAATAATGCGACAAATTCAAAGTTTTTCATTCATCTGAGAATGAATAAGACTTGTTTTTTGTTTTGTACTTTGTATTTTGTACCTTTTTCTCTATTTATCATTTATCTTGTTTTCTTTTATTTTTTGTCTTATACCTTTTTTATTTTACTATTTACAATTTACGAGTTACGATATAGTTGTCTGGGAACTCAAGTTTATTAAGGAGAATAAAAATGGGAAAAGAAGAAGACACTGAATTATGTGTACAGTGTACAAGGGGAGAATCAGAAATCAGAGTTACAGACATTTTATGGAGATGTGAAGGCTCATCATAATGATATTATTATGGATAATGGATATTATGCGTCGATAAAATGAAATGAAATGAAATGACGCTTCACAAAAGACATAAACATAACACGACATAAACTGTGGATTCTAGATTCTAGATGAAAATATTTGTACATGTAAAATGTCAAATATCAAGTAATACAAAAACAACTAACAAAAGTAACAATGAACTATACATTTTCTCTCTCTAATACAGAATACAAAATACACAAACCGATTACATGTAGATACATAAATATGTACACACAGATTATGTAAAATCATACACCACACATCACAATCATCATCATATTGTCATGTATTATACTGTCACTTACATTTACACAGACACAGAGGTTTTGCTCTCTCCCCTTTGCTTTGGAACTATATAGAGTATTGAGTATGGAGTATGAAATGAAGTAGGTACATTGTCAACAAGAGTTAGGCAAAAGCTTTAAAAGAATATGTACAATGTACAATGAAAACTCAAAATTCAGAATCGAGAGATTCATAAATAGACAAACAGCTCATTGTTTACTTTAGTTAGATGCAGAGGAAAAACTTGTCATTTGTCGGATTCACGTTCTATTCATACCTATGTTATTTTTATTTTTATGCCGTCTATTAACAAAATCATCCCTTTATAAGGAAAAATTGACCCTTCTCAACCTTTTTTTTACTCAGTCATTAATAATAATTTATAAATCACGGGTGTGAGTAAAAATGTGGAATAAAATATATGATCTATGTCTAATGTCTAATCTTTAATTTTTAATATGAAATAACTAATATTTTATAGAATGTCTTTACTAAAATTTGGATTTTTCTGTTCTATTCTTTCTTTTTCTTATGCTGCTGCTTCATTGGGAACGCTCTGTACTCTCTACTTGTTCTACTACCAACTACCTCATTCTACAGTATTACACACTTTGAAATGTCCAGGTATGCTTCAACTTTCTTTCTTTTCTTCTAAATCTATCTTACAAATAACATGACATATACGTGTAAGTAATTATTAAATATTCAAATACATTGAGAAAATTTACCTCCAGCATTCTGAAACTTCTGTTTCTGTATGTAGAATTTCTCTACTCATTAGTAAAATACATACTGTCAAACATTTAGAGTATTCATTTTAATTCTGCAACGTCCTGCTCTGAACAACTCTTGCGTTTTTATTCTGCATCTCAATTCTTTTAAAATAATACAAGGAGACGCCGAGAGATATCTGCAAAGAGTGGAATAATTAGAGTTAGACATTCAGGTGCATGGAGCATGTACTTGTTAGTTTTTAGTTAGTTCCTTTAAATTCTGAGCACGGTGAAACGAAGTATTTTTTTTATTCATACAACTTCATATTATGAGGACATTATTTTAGTTAATACCAGAAGATTTTACCATGTACAAAAGACGTGAGTCGTATATTATGCATTATGCATGTATGATGTATTTGCAGTTAATTACACTTTTGTATGTATTATATTATGTTTATGAATAGTAAATAGTAAATTGTAGAAGAACACGGTGATAATGAAACGAACGAGTCTTAAAAAATATGTACAATGTACACACAACACAGAGATCTCTGAGAGTCTCGTCATTTTTTTCTAGACACTTTACTTGACTTTACTTCTCATCCGTCGTTGAATTGACTTAAAATAAGCATCAAGCGTCAAGCATCGTGATGAGGACAAAAAACAAAAACACAAGAACATGAGTTAAGAAGCACTTGCATTCTTTTCTGTTTTTGCCCGTCTCTTTACTCTTTACAGATTACAGATATTTCATGTTTTGTGTTTTGTTATTTTGTGGCTCTCCCTCATTTTCTTTCCTTTTTCTATCTATTTGGTTTAAACATGGACATTTTTTCCTACTCTAACAAATGTAATATTCTTCACATTTTCTTCAGACTACATATTTTACACAGGCATCGGTATTTCGTAAATATCTAGAATCCACAGTCTCGATTCCTTTTTCCTATTTCAGTCTCACCGCTTATCTCTCGTGTAACTTATAAGCCTTTCAAATTTATGTAGCATGAAAGCTCATGTATGTACAAAAAGTATCTAGGCGTATACACACATATATGTATGTAATTTTGAAAAAGATGAAGGTAATTTTCTGCACAAGACACAATACACAAGACAAAAGCTTGAATTTTGCAGTTTCAATTGTTACGAGTTGTTACTTGTGAATTGTTTTGTTGTTTTTGTTGTTATTGTTATTGTTGCTGCCCAGCTCGTCTCAAGTCTCAAGTCGAGGTTCGAGGTAGAATATTAAAAATATCGTGCCAAAGTTATATACTTGAGTTTTTAGTTTGAGTTTTAATGCTCTATACACTGTACATTGTACATTCTACATTATATGCGAAAAAAAGACTATTATAGAGAAAATTATACTGTGAGAATCCATCAACTCGCTCATCTTCCTCTAGTTTTAGTTGCGATTAGAAAAGAGATATTAGCTACATCCAGGATTCTTCATCTTGAAAGTATACATGTACAATACGCATCTGTATGTTTCATATTATAGTGAAATTTAGTTTAGCTTTGGGGGTTTTGAGTTTAGAGTTTAAAGCGAAGAGTGGAGAAGGATTCCTTGTTACTTGTTAGAATTTTAGAGAAAAAACTTTAGAGTCATTATGGCATTGCACATGTACCTTTATATTGAATGCTCAAGAGTCAGGAGTTTGAAAAAAGATGGGGATTGAAAGAAAATACAACTGCACGGCTCATTGGCATCACGGATTCTAGATTCTAGATTCTAACTTCTATATATTCTGTATTCCGTATTCTAGATTGGAGATACATTGAGTCACAAGATAATAAAAACATGGATAGAAGAGGGAATGAATAGTGAATAGTGAATGGTGAATAGTGCCACTGATTTGAAAGAAAGAAAGAGAAAAAAGGTGTAAGAAAAAAAACAATACACTGCCTAAAATACAGAGACAGAGAGAAGAGAGAGACAAAAGACAAGAGCTTTTTATTTTTTGCACATTTATCTGTAAGATGAGAATTCGTGAATGTATCTAGTACCTCGTATCTAGTATCTCCAAGAGTATGTGTGAGAGTGGAGATAAGGTAGATGGATTGCCATTTCATACTTCTTTTACACATAGTTTATAATTTACTCATGCAAAGAATTGAATTGAACTGAATTGAATTTAGAATGAAAATGACAGCTTTAAAATTATTCCCATGAAACTTGATGCTCTTAACTCTTAATTCTTTCTGAAAATATACGATATACGATATAAATTGAAAGTATAAAATTGAAAATGAAGATCATTTCAGATTTCACAGCTAATGTAGATTTAAGACCCATTTCATTAACAGCTCTTAAAAGTTTACTTTTATATTAATTTCCCGGTGTCTATTTTTGTATTTTTTATCACAGATTCCACAAACACTGGACAAGCCAGAGGATGTCAACCCCGACTCATAACCTCATAAGCGGTCTCATTTTACGTTCAATGTTAATTTTGTACCAAAAACCAAAGAAAAGAAAATAAATTTTAGTTGAATTTACTCCTGTTCACTGTTCACACACCAAAACTGAAAACAATAACAAGAAGCATCATCATTCACCATTCGTCATTCATCATTATTTTGTGAAATTCCACTACAAATTTATTTTTCTCATTCCACCTGCAAAAATATTTGGGATCAAGAAAGGAAAATACCTGTACATTGTACATTGTACAATCAACAGGAGTGTATAAAATATTATATTATTATCATGTAAAGAAAATGGCATAAGACATCGCACGAGCTGATCTCTTTATTCTTCATTCTTTATATATATACACTTGATACTTGATACTTGCTACACTCTCTGTTCATGTATCTTGTAGATACTTTGTAGAGCAATACTTATATATAATGGATAATTTATATATGATTACGGAGAAGAGAGCAGAGAGCAGAGATGAGTGAAGCGAAGATGAGAATTAAAACATATTCCTTGCGGTTATGCCTCTGACTCTGACTTGACTACAACTATGACGATGACGATGGCCACCTGCTCATTTCATGTTGTATGTTCATATGTACGATACACACATTTTAGATATGAGATATTAGATCAGCTCTGTAAATTTTTGTTGGTTCCTACATATATTATTAAATGCTGTACAGCGTACACGTGTGTCCATGTGTGTGTCTAACTTCCAAATTCTCCAATCTACAGATTCTACAGTCTACTGAATTGTTCTGTGTTTTACCATTATTATTACCATCATCATCATCATCATGATTATTGTTACAAAGGCGGATTGTAACTACAGACTACAGTGACTAGTGAATATACATAATTGAGAACATGGTGAGTTGTTTCTTGTACTTTGTACTTTGTACATTGTACATTTTACGTTGTGGATTGTGGATATGGCTCTGTGAATGTATTAAGTATTATGCAGTAAATAATTATCTCGGGTAATTATCAATGAAAAAACCTCCAGGCAAACACAACAACAGCAACAGCAGAAACAGAATCATCAGCAGTTATTTAATTTTTCCATCTTTAATGTATTCGCCTTCCCGACTTTTCAACTCTTCTCTTCTTTTCATCTTTGGTCTCAGATTCTTTCAAAGCTCAAGTCTTTAACTTAGGATTATGATGTGAAATGTGAAATGTTCTTTACGATCAACGACTCAAGACTCAAATAGCTTCAAACTTCAAACTCAAAAGAGTTTTCATCTCCGTCTCGCTCCCACTAATAAATGCTTCAAGACTCAAGATTCAAGAAGAATGGAAGAATGGAAGGAGAAAGAAATCAGATTTTGAATCAGGCTGAACACTCCGCCTCGATGGAAAAAGGCAATTAAGACGAAAGAGAGAGGGAGATGAGTATAAAAGTAGAGTCAAAAGAAATCAAAGAGGAAAAAGCGGCTTTGAGAACACATAGAACTAAAATGAGATGAGATGAAGAGATGAAAGACTATTTGTGTAGTGTTGTGTTTGCATTTCTATTTGTATTTGACACTGCTGGGCATTTTTGACGGAGATGGGGCAACCAAACTCCAAACTCTGTACTCTAAAATCCAAACACAGCCTCATCCTCATCTACTTCCAATCTCAATCTATTTACTATTTACTATTTATCCCGTCATATTCATCATCTGTGAACTATGTACGTAAAAGTATAGTGTTTGATATTCTGTATTCTGTACACTTTACGCTGTACACACATGTAATAAAAACTAGCACAAAGTCAGTGAATTTCCAATCTCTATTGTTTAACCTTACTTTTCCCTCTATTCGGATGACTCAACACTACGTACTACATAAAAGTATCCAGGGTGTATTATTGTAATTTGTAAATGAGGGAGGAGGATCATCTGATAATTATCATGTTTGTATAATCACGGACAGAATACTTAATATTAAAACCGCGGTATTTACTTTGCTTTTTGTCCTTCCAGTTCTTGTTACAAATGTGATGATGTATCTTTTTATCTTCTGTGTTCTCAGTATTCTAATTATTGGACTTTAGACTCTTAACTTTGGACGGTACACACGAGAAAAATCAAATGATTTTCTTCTGTTGGACAACTAAATTTTAAAAGCTGATCTTTGTTTGGTTTATCTGCCTCTGTTTTTGAGAATCTGGATTCTTCTGTGGTTAAGACATTTTGAGTATTTGGGTTTTGGAATTTGATGTTGAGTGTTAAACTGGACTATTTCTTGGTTTTGTATAATATTTTGTGTTTTTGCGGTCATTTTTCCAGTTTTTTACTCAAGTATCTTGTATCTGTTTTTCTTTTTCTTTTTTCTGTACCATAAATTGTAAGTTGTAAGCTTCAGTTTGTAGTTGTAGTTTTTACACTGACAAAATAAGTACAAGGAGCTTGGATTTTCTTTAGACTTCAGACTTGTGTAATTTGAACATTTTGTGGTCTATTTTGTGGGCTACTTTTTTCTGTCTTTTAACTTTTAACATTCTTTCATTTTTTGCTCTTGTGGGAAATACGCGTCATCTACATCTGCATTTCTATCTACAATCTACAATCTACAAAGAACAGCGAAATGTGCAAGATGAGATGATGGTTTTTGTTTTTGATAAAATTCTTCTTTGGGGATCTGTTTTCTTTTTTTTTCGTGCTTGTGTACAAACGTCTAAATTCCAAATCCAAATTCCAAGTCCGCCATTAATAAACAGAAACAGAATCAGAAACAGTGGAATGGACAAAAAAGATTACTACTGTCCATGATTACACATTACACATGTAGACGCAGGTGGTGTTTGTTGTTTGTAAATTTTCAACATGGATGAGAATTCGTGACTTGGTTTTTTCAGTTTATTGGTTTATTGGCAGTGAATTGATGAAAGTGGGAGAAGTGCAAAGTGCAAAATGAGCAAAGGTATTTTGATAATATAAAGTAGTGATGTTTTATTTAGTTTTATACACCTAACGTTTTCAAATAACAACAAGCATTTACAATGTGTATTGTACATTTTGCAGGTGTGTGTCTATTATTTCAATAATTATTGTATAAATTTTTTACAAGTATAATGCAACACGGTGTATGAGCTCTGTATTCTGTAACAGTGTTTTGCAAATGGACACTGTACAGTACAGAACTCATGCAAAACTTGATTACGTCTGTGATTGAATTTTTGTTTTTTTTGTTGATTTTGTATCGATAATCGATATATCTATAGTTGTTCCCATTGTATTGTATTCTGTATAAAATTAGTTATAGTTTAAATTAAATTTAGGAACGTGCACATAAGATAGTATAGCTAAATACACATAAGTTTGCAATAGGTTTGGTAGCTGGTAGTTTGTAGTTAGTTTGAGTCATATTATATAAATAAATAAATAAAATATCTCGATAGATGTAAAATGTGTAATAAAAAGAGTTATCGTTGTGGATTTAGTTGAAGTTTAGTACTGTTTATTAATACTGTTAATACTATTTATGATTATTTCATTTTACTTGAAAATTGTACAAATACAAATAATAATATTATTTACTTGAGTTTTATATAGCTCCAACTCGAACCTAATGCGATGTAACTAACTAACTGAGTAATATTGTAAATTATTATTGTAAAATATCTTATGAAAAATATGTATAATGCTTTTAAAATAAATAACACCAAGATTCCTCATAAACTCGAAATTTCTAATCTTCTTCCTCCAAATGTTTTCTTTCTCATCTATCTCATTCTGAACTAAATCTTTTGTTTTCATTTTCAAAGTATTCTACTTGACCGTTTCAAATCTGAACTTTTACCTGAAATCTGAACAGTATTTATTAATACATGAGGAATCATGATACACAAAAAGTAAAAAATACTGTATAACTATTGTATGTAATCTGTTAGTTTGTACAAAAACTATGATTTATCTACAGCAGTATGCGTATGCGTGTGCGTATAAAACACACAAAGCAGGATTCCGATTTCCGATGATTCTCATTTTTGTACAATAATGCCTGTAACAAAATACTTTAAATACTTAGATTTAGCATTTAACAAAGTATAGTATTTCAGCTAGAAGTAAAAATTACACTAGTAGTGGAATTTCATAAAATCAACAATTAAAGTATTACCCAAAGATGCAATGTTGTAAAGTAATTATTAGGAAACATACATTGTACATTACAAGACCCTTTTCACGATAACGATAAAATATAACATATTCAAAACTTTTGGGAATATCAAAAAAAATAATGAATAAAGAAAGAGAAAAAACTGAGCAGTTTTAATTTTTGACAACTTTTTCATTTTCATTTACTCTCGACTCGAGAGTCTCAAGCCTCAAGTCGACTTTTCATTCTAAACAATTTCATACATATTTGGAGTTGAACTAATTGGTACTTGGCACCTTGTTTTTTTGCATGCCTATATTTGAGTTTTAAGAGGACAAGGCGTATTTTACTTAGCTGAATACAAGTATAGATGATACAAAAAACCAAAATTAAGTTTTAAAATTTTCAATCAAGAACCAAGAATCAAAAGAAAGTATTCAACTTTGTTCATTACATTACATTTTAGATGGGAAATCGATCTTATAACATCATCAAATATTAAATGAGTAGGGTTTGATGTTTGATATTTTGTCCATTCACGGCACTCTCTGAAATTACATTGCCAAATAAAGTAGTTAAATTTTCAACTCAATTAGCATGGGACTTTTGCCTGTTGCCAGTTGCCAGTGGCATCAAGAACCAAAATGAAATAGACCTAAAAAAAGGTAGACAAACCTACATTGTACATTTTATGTACAAAATTGAGATACTACAAATTACAAATTGCTCAAGGATTTTAAAAGCTTAATGAACAAAACTGTTGATTAACACATCCTAGATAAAATGAAAAAAAGCTATGAAATGCTAATGGCCAAATACAAAAATCCCATTTTATTTTTCAGCAAGAGAAAGTTACGTAGAAATTGGGATTTGAAACTCAAAAACTCAAAAAAGAAGCTTAAGAATGTGACAAAAATCCAACCAATGTACAGTGTGTGTACATGAAAATTCAATACACATTTGAATTTGAATTTAAGGAGTGGAACATTGCTCAACGGCTAATCAATTGAAATGATAGAACTGATAATAGAGTTAAAGTTTCTTCTCATCTCCTAGTTCCACGGTATACGGTCTACGCTTCTCAGTTTTCACCATCTTTTCTCACAAGATCAGTGTCAAAAAGAGGATGAAACTACCGAATTTGGTCATGCAATTTTATTCTTGATTGTTCTCTTTCTCTTCTTTTTAGATACATCTTTTTCCCGTCTCCGACGTCATCCAACTTGGTCTCACTCTTCTCACTCAAACACGATTAACCATTAACCATTTTATAACTACACCGACTGAATTCTGAATAAGAAATCAAGAATCAGAAATCAGAATCCGATTCATTCCTCTGTATTGTATATAAAATATTGTATACGGTAGATTGTAGATATTTTTATGTAATCCTCGATTGAATACATAAATAAATGATATATGAAAGAAGACGGTTTAAATTTGGAACTCCATCTGAAAAAGTCAAAGGATGAGATGTCATGAAATCTTACTGCTTCTCCTTTTTAAACTCAAAATGTCCTCTCATACTCAATTACAAACCATTTTAATTGAACCAAGGCTGTGTGCAGTGTGTAGTATGTAGGGGCAGTTTATATTCAGTATTTAATAGTTGGGTTTCTGTGGTTCCAAAATCCAAAATCCAAAAGAGCCCAATCCTTCCTTCAAAGGAAACTTTGAACACTGAACATTAAATACCTTTACAAAGATTATAGATACTAAATACTTTGTACAGAATAAATGCTTTATAATGCCCCCTTCTTTTTCTACCTCATAACTTCAAAATCAAAGGCTCTAGACTCAAGACATTTTGTCCCCTGACTGCTTAAGGATTGGGATTGAGAATGGCATTTCTTTTCTCCAACTTGTATGGCGTTTGGAGTATGGGCAGAGGATTGGTGAGGGTGAAAGGCGTGTAAATTGGATACAGAATAGCCTTACAGACTACAGACCAAAGGAATAACTAGTACTAATAACGACATTTATACCTGTACAATGTACATTCTAGATTCTAGATTCTAGATCTAGCTATCTGAATGAAGAATGAATTAAGCGTTATGAATTATGAACCACCGTAAATATAATATTTTTTAATACTTTTTTAATGCTTGATATTACTTTATTGAATACAAATACGAACCTTACAAATAGATATAAAAGCAAAAAGAAAATTTTCCCTTATGGCATGCGTGCGAAAGACAGGCAAAAGACGTAAAGTAACGAATTCAAAATAAATTTCACATCTCGAGCCTCTAGCTTTTAGTCTCCTTTCTTCCTAATTTTACTTTTCTCACTTTTCTATGCCTCCGATTACTAAAAAAAGAGTAAAGGATGACTGTCAACTTTATTGAATTTGTAAATTATCAGGTTAAAAAAAGTCTCATGTCTCATAAACGGTCACCATTTACGATATTTATGATACGACTTGCTTTAGAGTGCAAGTCATCGCTAATCGATACAAAAAGTAGAAATCCAACATTTTTTGTTTACAAGCTTAAAATTTAAAAGATTTCAATTTTAGCCCTTAAAATACTCACAAAATGTATTGAAAATTATACTTTACTTAGGTAGAGTATAATTTATATATATATATAATTTATATAATATAGAGGTTACTACGTAGATACTTTTTGTGCTTTTCATAAAAATTTTGGATGTGTAATGTGATACAGATTACAGATGCAGATGTAGATGCAGATGGGAAGCTGAAATATGTACAATGTACAAAGTACAAAGTTTATTATATCATGTGTAAGTACAATTTACAATGTACATCTTCTTATTGTCAAATATTTTTATTTGAAATCAAGTAGCGAGAAGAGGAAAGATGAAGGAGCTTGTAAAAAGTAAAAAGAAATTATTATTATTATTTCGCCATTTGGTTTTTGTTATTCCGTATTTTTAGTTGCTGCACATCTGTATGCTGTATTCTATATCTTTGGAATATAGCTTCACTATGTATTGTATTTTGTTATACATAAGACATTATACAAAATATAGGTACATGTATCATGTATACCTAATAATTTGGTCCGTGGTTTATGGTTATGATTATTATTAATGGTTTTCTACAAATGATGGGATGTTGGATAGACAGAAAGACAGACAGACACAGAGGACAGGGAGACTGAAAAAAAATGGAAAGAGATTCCGTCAACTGCCACTCGTTCGCTTCCCTTTGCCAATGCCAATACCAAGTAACAAATACCGAATACCAGTGGGAAAGGAAAAGAAACCAAGTCGAACCGAAACCATCTTTCACAAGTAGTATGCAGTATGCATTATGTATCGTATAATGTATTATTGTATAGTACATTGAAATACCTAGACACATAATGGATAATGGATGGATACAATGATAATTCATGGGTAATGGACAATTTTTGTACAACAATAAAACACGGAGTACATTGTCAAATTTAGAAAAGCATTTTCCGCATATTATCTATAGGTATTATGTAACTTGTAACTGATCCGAACATGTACAAAGTACAATGTACACAAATGTATTTATATGAATTTTTCATCTCGTTTCGTGCTTCTTTTTAAAATGTGAATTTTGGATTTTAGATTCTCTGGGCAAAGTATTTTATCTAGAGAAAAAACAGAGACCAGAGATAAGAACTATACGGAAATAATTCTTCTGTATTCTTCTTCATGTTGCTTTTTGTCATTTTTCGTCATGTTTTGAAGCATCTGGTATTTTAGTTTTTGCTTGTCTTGTTTTGCATGGATGTGGACGGAATTCCTCCGGTTTTACTACATTTAGATTCATTTATACATCAAATTTAGAAATGTAAATGGAAAGATGCTGAAAACAGAAAAAAGAAAAAATGTACAGGATTTTGATTCTTATTTTTCTAGCTTTGTTTTGCCCCTTGTCCATTCATAAAACCTAGCATATTTTTAAAAAAATTACACGACGCAGAAAAGTATAGCTTATAGCTACAATAACAAATAACAAGATGCTAATAGATATTATTGTTAACTTACTGATCGTTCATTGTTCATTGTTGTTGTACCGAACCGGTTACTATTTACTATTATACGTAAATATTACGTATAAAAAGCAAGCAATTTGAAACAAAACTGTGTTTTATTCTCATTCTAAAAGAATGTTGACGCGTGTTCTGCATTTTTAGTTATTTCTTGCAAAAAAACAGGAGGTGGTAGAGGAATCCTGATCATTGATCGTTGATCAATAATCAAGGTTTGGGTGGGAAAATAGAAAACAGGGTGTCATTTCCGAGTATGCACACCTGCATTCCAGTTTGAAGAGTAGCCAGAAGGAAATACCAAATACCAAAATATTATTAACACAAGAGATTTGAAGAAATTCATGGCTTCAACACTACACATTCATTTTTTGCAAATATCTAAGACGCACATTCACAATTTTACATTAAACTTGAAACTAATGAAAAGCTTGCACGATTTTTTACATATACAAAAATGTGAATTCTGAATCTTTTTCAAATCTCAAGTATTTTCATGCTTTGAAGGACGAGTGGTAGCAAACGTATGATAGGAGTTGAGTTGATTCTCTCGTTTTTTGTAGACATTTTCCCTTCCCTCGATCTCCTGTTCCTTCGTTGTTCGTCAGCCCAGGTGTGTGCAGTGTGCGAGATAATTAAGGTAAAATCGTATAATAAAAATGTGGATGTGGTGCAATATTGCAGTGGTATAAAAAAAGAGAAAGAGTTCAACTGCGTACTTCAATTCTCGTCTCTTGTACACAATCTTTAGTCTTAAATCTTGAATCTGCTTAATTTGGCTAGAATAAAAATATCTTTTTTCATAGTTCATAATGTTGAAAATATTTATAAAGCTTTTGTTACTCTTTACAAAGCTTTTATTTTCGTAAAGCTTTTTTGTATGTTGAGGAATTTCTACAAAATTATTCGATTCGAATAAAATGTATTTTTCTTTGAAAATAATTGTAATCAAGAAGAAGAAAGCTAAACTAGATTAAAATTGGATTTGGATTAATTTATGATCATTTAATGACAGCTGACGATTATAATCTATACTCGTATCTAGTATTTAATATGTTGAAGCATTAAATTGAACGTGGAATTGAAAACTGGAATACAGAACCAAGAACCAAGTTGAGAATATATTATAACCAGTAAAGTTCGTGAGGATTGGATTGAAAATTGAAAGGTGAATGTAGGAAATTGAGCAAGGATTTGTTACTTGATATTTGATATTAGGGATAACTTTTAAAGTATGTAAAATCTAGATTCTATAGAATCGAGATGTTATATTATATGACTTTTTAATATTTGAGGAGTTTGTAAGAAAAAGATGCACAACAGAATCATAGAGAATAGAGGATAGAGATGAAAAAAAGACTGTGGTTGATTTTGGTAATGTAGACAGGATTATGTATATTATGAGACTGTGAGCTGGCAGGGAGTAGTTGAATTTAGATTGAGTGACTGCAAGACACAAAATACAGAATACAGAATACAGCATACAGAATGGAGTAAAGAGAGATGAGAAGAATGGAATAGAAAGAGCAGTGGAGAATAGCACAGGTGGACGAGAGAAGAGAGAGATGAGAGGAGGACATGGTCTATGAGTCCCAGGTGTGAGAAATCAACTGATTCAAAAACCTTCTGGCTTTTCACATTCACATCATCATCATCATCACCATCATCATCTCTGACTAATTCAAGCTATCACTAGCCGTTCCATCTACAGGGGGTAGTCTCAAGTCTCATGCCATTGTCATATAGCCAAAATCAAAGAAATTTCTCATATCAACTCTCTTTTTATCCTTCTATAACATATTCTATACAAAATATTTATATCTATTCATATCTGTTTTATTCCAACTTGTACATGAAATCATGATGGTAGGAAAATGATCTCATATTTTTAATTTAATCTAAATTTTTCTTGCGACAGCTTTGATTTTTGAGTAGTGTAATTTGCCCGAATTTTAATATTTGATATTTTTAATCCCTTCTGAATTTTTAGATTCATAATAATTATTATAAACTGATTTAGCAAACTCAAGGATCTTTTTGTAATGTGAATTATTGTGAATCTGAAGCCAAAATCCCGCAGCTTTTACCTTTAACTTTTAATAAGCTACAAAATTAAAATTTTACTGAAACTTGACAAACATGAACTTAATCAGTCTTAAAGTTTTTGAAAATTCTATACCTTTGAATTCTTTTGTGCTCATTCATAAAAATATAGTTTTTTTGCAAATTCACATGATGATTCGCGCTATGAATCTGTAGTTAAACTTTTTTTCGTTGTAGCTTCCTACTGTTTCAAAGTTTGAAACTTTCCGCTTCATATAATGTTTCCCAGGAACGAGACTCCCCATGTTCGGGATCATGAACATGATCAGGTAAATGAAATGCCAGTGACAAAATCAGATTTACATCATCCTCCCTCTTCCGTCTATATATATAAAACAGACAGAAGATGAATGAAAATCAAGAGCCAAGAATATCAAATGCGGAGAACCAGAACAGTCTCACGGATTTAAATTTTGAGCTCGATTGATTCATGTACAAAACTGCGGATGAATGAAATCCATGTAAATTTTGAATGGTTGATCAACACTTGACATCATTTTGCATATGCACGTCAATCCATCTATATTATGGATGTGGCATACTACATAATACTTTTGTATATCCCCAGCTTTTTCTGCCATTCAGTAGCATCTACATTCTACATAGTATATTCAAGTGGATGGGGGAGAATTAAGTCGCCATTCATTATTATGTGCTCCCATTCCCACTATGACTATGACCATTGACTGTTGACTAGTGAATAGCGAATAGTGAATGAATTGAAGTGAAATCCTCGGATTT
Source organism: Sminthurinus signatus (assembly GCA_019776565.1). Taxonomy (NCBI): domain Eukaryota; kingdom Metazoa; phylum Arthropoda; class Collembola; order Symphypleona; family Katiannidae; genus Sminthurinus; species Sminthurinus signatus. The sequence continues at coordinate 3,045 of JABASP010000879.1, read as the reverse complement.
TTCTTGCATGACTGCATCCATCTAAAAATCTAAACGATACCAGCTCATTATAAACGATTTGGCTCAATCATGAGTGATGCACAGCAGTGAGTAGCAAATAATAAATAATCATGACGAGGATGATGATCATTATTTTGTCAATTCCTCTTCGTTTTAATTCCTCAGGTACTAAATACTAAATATTAAATCCTACAGAGCGCAGAGTGCAGGGTGCACAGTAAAAACTTTCAAGAATGGCAGGTGCTTGATTTTAAATTTATTTCAAGTATGTATTTGTTACTTGTATTGTGTACTGTGTTTAAAACTCTACTTTGAACTTTTTGTATCATTTTTTAGTTTTTTAAACGTTGTGCGTTTCATTTTATTTTTCAACAGTAACAAACAACAACAACAGTATGTCCTTTTGCTATCAAGTACATAGTATTATTTTGCCCTGTCTTATATATATGCATCGTACATATCCTGCAGAATAAAGACAGTTGCAATTGTACAGAGTAAAGCTTAAAGAGTACAAAGGTTTCCTCTAATTATTTGCAGTTTTTTCTTTCATATGACACGACGCTGAGGTTTGAGGCTTAAGAATTGAGAAGCGGAAGGGTTGGTCTAATTATTCGGTTTCAAGTTTCAAAGCATTTTGCCGTTTACTGTACACTGTACTTCTTTGAGTGAAAACAAGCACGTAGAAAAATGCGACAAATGTCACACAGGATAAATATTACAGATTAATATTCATGTGTACACACATGAAGAATATACTTCATGAAAATAAGGTTTGTACGTGATTTGTAATGTATAATATATTACAATGAATGTATTGAAATGCCGAGAGTCTACAGAAATATTTTCAGCATTTTGATTTTTGGTTTTGTGACTCACATCCGTTGGATTACTGGTTGCTGTTTGCCGTTTGTCGTTTATTGTTGACTGTTGACTGTTGGTGTGGGTGTATTTTAATATTTATACAGTGTGCATTGTACTTTTTGTACTACGGATATTATTAGAAGTGGTGGTGAAACTCATATTGAGCTGTATAAAAATCCACGTGTTCAGATCCCATTCAGTCCTTCATTTGTTCCCACAAGAATCTAGAATCGCTGGTTGGTGGTTGGCTGGGAAAAAATGAGTGGACGTCATATGTGAACAATTTACTTTGTTTTCTCATCCCTGTTGCCTGTTGCTTCGTAACTACATAATATTTTCTGTGTACATTGGACTCGTTTCAGTGTGAATTCAAATGAACTGTAGAAATTCAAGCATAATAAATAATAATGCACGGTAAAACTCTTTACTCTTTACATATTAAATGTTGGATGTTGGATGTAAAAGAGGAAAATCTACAGTAGTAATTCAATTTTTAAAATGTTTTAGTAATGACTTGGGAATTCAAAGCTTAAAAGCTAAATTATATTGAACTATTGAATACTTAAAATTATAAGAAGATGCTGGACAAAATTCAAAATTCCACGCGTAGTTTTTTCACCTTCAGCTTTTTCTAACTTTTTTCTGTTCTATTCTTAAAATTTCAAGTGTTGATGACATCTCTAAATTTGGTTGTTCCTTTTTATCCAAGGTCCAGAATCCAGAATGTAAATTTTAAATGGGATGTAAATACGAGGAAAAAAGAAGAGAAATTCAATGAAATTACAAAAATACAAAAATACAAAGTGGAATGTAAAATAACACTTGAAACTTGAGACTTGAGATTTGTGAGCACATGTACGTACACGTAGTATTAAAGTGCATGTACAAAAATAGGAATAATAATACAAACTATAGATAAATAAGAAGAAGAGGAAGAATACGAATAAGAATAAGAAGAGCAGGACAAACTTGAGGGCAGCTTGAATCTCAAGTGTTCTACTCTAAAGTCTGAAGTCTAAACTCTAAACTGTCACCGTCTTTTATTTTCCTCTAGCACGATTGAATTCAAATTCCAAATACGATATGACAAAGAGACGACAGGGAAGAGTGTACTTTTAAATTCTAAGATTTCTAAGATGGTCAACACGAAAACGACGACAAAAAGACAAGGCATGACCATGGAATGAATCAATGAATGAATGAAAGAACGAATGCATCCTTGAGTTAAATCTCAACGTTTTGTCCTTTTACAAATCCTCAATCATAAGAATCAATCATCATTGTAAAATGATAATTATTATGATTAAATTTAATAATTTCAATAAATAGTCAACAGTCAAAAATAAAACTTTCTAATAAAATATATTATAGCTATGCATACCTATAAATGTTAATTTTTAAACTAATTCTACAGTAAAAATAACATGTTAAGTGTCACTACACACGTTAATATTATTAAAGTAGAAATATTCTTTTTAATTGACGTACAAATATATAAAAATTGTGACATGAGTACAATATTATGACGAAATATATATTATCCATCCATTATAATTTGATATTTTAGATATATATAATATGTTGTACAACAGAAAGAGTATAGTGATACTTATTACAAGTACAATAATAATGTAAGTATTAAAAGCTATATATTTTTTTATATTTTCTTTTCTTTCATGGTCATTATAGAATCCATAATAATAATAAATATTAATCATAAAGTTGAGTAAAAATTTATCATGTATAGTAGGATATTAGTAAAGTTCATTGGTCCTAATTATAAAACTCACAATAAATAATAATAATAATAATAGTAGTAGTACTCTGAGGATGTGGAGTTCATTTATCTCGATAAATTTTGTAAAATATTAATAATAATAATATTATATTCAATCATCTTCTTCTTCTGATTCATCTCCTGTGAGGAACTTTTTCATAACTCCTAATGGACCACCAATGCTAAAATTAGCTCCTCTTAAAGGATCCGTAAGACCCCAAATTTTTATCAGAAGCATTTCTCGGAGAAAACTATGCCATGGATCATAAACGCCTTCAGGAGCACAGGCTAGTCCAATTACTCTTTTACTAACAGTACCTTTTGTTTGGTAAAAGAGGGCTCTTGCTATAAAAATAAAAACAAAAACAGAAAAGTAAATATAAATGTACTTATTACTATTTATCTTG
>JABASP010000878.1:0-38649 GCA_019776565.1 Sminthurinus signatus | reverse complement strand
AAGTTTCTGACAGTCTAAACGATTGACACTAAGTATTGAAATTGCAGTTGGGAAATCAAAAATAAAAGTGTTCATATAAATAGGAATAACCCTCTGTATTATATTACATGTGTATAAAAGTGCATGATATTACAATCAATATTGACGTTTCAAGTATCTTGTATCTTGTACCTTACATAGTATGTTGTATATTGTATAACAATAATATATTATCCATGTTCACCATAAATCGATCCACTATATATAATATATATTCTATATTAGTGTATGAAACAGTCTTCTTCTTTTCCTCCTTTTTATATCTCCAGGGATGCTTTCATTAGCTGTCGTGTTGGGCAGTAGTTTATCGTTGGTTGGACTTGTCTTTGCTTTCATCACCTACAGGTAAGACGCACAACTTTTTTTTTTTCTTCCTTTTATAGATTTGCAATCCAACGGCTTTTGAGCCCTTTTGTGTTTTGTGTCACTTAAAAACTACATTTTTTGACTACATCTGCCATCTCCCTATAAACTATAAACATGGATCAGAAAATATACATGATTTTTGGAACTGTGAAAATTGAAAATGTCTCAAAAATCAAAAATCAAAATGTACAATATAATGATTGAACAAACTCAAACTCTCTCAAGTCATTCAAAGTCACGTATTGTATTTCATACATCATTATAATACACAATATTTTTTCTGTAGTACGACGTATTCATCTGATCTTACATCTTTCATTCTTGTGAGGCAGAGTAGTTTCATTTTGCATGGAAGATTCACCAGTCACCATGAATATACAAGAGTGCTACGCGTGCACTATTTTTATCACTGTATCTGCAACTCTAGAACTATAGAACTGTAGAACTATAGAACTATAGAATCTAGAAGTCAGATGGAACAATAAGTGAAAACGATCCTAAAGCCTGTTGTATAATAGTAAATAGTAATATAAAATATAACCTACAGACTACAATAATAAAAATAAAAATAGTAATTATTATTATGATATTGTCTTTTGTTGAATTTTCCTTTTCCATGCACAATGTACAGTGTACAGTGTGCACTCTGAAGTTTGTGAGCGGGGTCACGAATAGGAAAAGGAGGAACGTGGTTCATGCAACGTTAATGAATGAATTAATCATAATGCACGGGGTTCATTGGAGAAAAGAAACTTTGTGTAACAAACCAGATATAGGTATCTATTTTACATACGTGTTACACTACACATTGTACATTGTACATGTGCAATACACTGAGGATTTTCCTGGAGATAAAAACTTCTCTAACTTTAACATGCCCCTTGAATGCTCATAATTCCAAGCACTGTGCACTATGTACTGTGTACTGTGTAAATAGTGGATACACATTCCCCATGCTGCATGCTGCACGATCATAATCATTACGATTATCATCACGAAATGAGCAGTGGACGATGGACGGTACCGAAAGAGAACACACGATATACAATATACAGTGGAGGCTACGTGGACCGTAATGGTTTTCCTAGGCGATCTCCATCATCATCGTTACCATTACTATGATAAAAGCTCAGGTAGTACAAATGTACAAATAAGGTGATGACTGTGTGTATTATGAATTACGAATGATGCACACTACAGGTGATGACTACAGAAGTACATGGTACATGGTACAACCTGTAGTATTGTACGGATTGTACGTATGCCATGAGGAAGGAGAAAAGGATCATCACCATCAAGGGAATCTGTGAAATGAGCTCTTCCAAGCGCTAATTTCATTTTACTGGAATTCCATGGAGAAAATGAGCTTGGAGCTTGGAGCAAATATCTTGATGAACTAATAGATAAAAGTAGACAGAAGCAGGAGGGAAAAATTGGGAAAGAGTATTAAGTATTAGACATTGAAGAATGAAGAATGAGGAATAAGAAGGAGAAGATGATGATATTCAAGACAAACCCTTGGGAAAATTTATTCATCACAGAAGTTAGTATACTCTCGTACTTTAACTATCATGCTCCTGTTCATCTTATCCATGATGAATTTTATTCAATATTCCAATTCCAATTCCAACAACACGAACTACAAGTAATGTGAAAAAATCACAAAGTCCTTTAGTTACGATTTCAGCTGTTTTCTCTCGTCTAGTGCACTAGAATTTTCATAAAGACTATCGATTTTTATTTCTGCCAATTTTTCAGTCAAATACAGATAGATTTGTGTTTTTTTGTGTATCCCTGTGATACGAATTGCATTTTTCTATAGTATCAACAAAATTGCCCATGAAGCAGAAACAGTTTTGATTTTGGAGGGTTGTAAAGATAAAAATACTGCAACAACCCATCAAATTAGTGTTCGGGACGTCCAAAGAATCATTTTGAGTGCTCACATGACCTCAGTCAAAATGAAAAGAAATTGCTCAAACTAATTTCCCATAAAATGTCCAATTATTTAAGTGGCACCGCCAAACCATTCAAATGGCGGGCACGAGACCAAGCCCATTTTGTTTCGCAGCCAAAAAGCCTCTTTTTTGAAAAATTGAGAAAAATCTGTAGACGGGAACAATGATCCAGGAATTTTTGAACCCCCCAAAATGGAAGAAAACCCATAAAAATTGAAAATTTTAAACTTGAACTATTTCATGTGTTGGGGTCTTAGTCAGCATATTTTTATGCCGAAAATCAAAGTTTTAAATTTTATGGGTAGTTCGTTATCCTGGGTTTTTTATTTTCGTAATTTTGTGAATAAAAATGGCTACTTTCTCAATTTGTGAGAAAAGTATCAGTTTGACGGTTCTACTTCCAGAACAAAAATTGTTTCTTGGGGTCTGAATTTACTAATTCCCTTTTATCCGGTGCAAAAATGTTGATATTTGGCTGAGAAATGGAGAAAAACGATGTTGAGAGTTCAAGCAAACACAGACATTAGTTACTTTAAAGCAAAATCTGTTGCTATGGAATTTCGTAACTAAAGAAAAATGTTCAACATGTGTACAGTGTACAGTTTACAGTGTACATTACTTTTAGATTTTAGAACACGGGAAAACGAACTGAAAAGGATGCTCCGGTTTTACAAATAGAAAACACGTCGCTGCCCCCCTTTCTTATATTTTTCATTAAATTGGGATTATTCTAGGATTTGTAAATCTGTATGCTTTGTGCTTTGCGCTTTGTATTGAATTTTCTCTTTAGTAGCTTCAGTGACGGTATAGAAAATAGGAATATCGTAGAACATCAAATAGATCACTTACAACTTGCATAAGCTGTTATAAATTTATAATTTGTTTCAAAACACTGTTCAATATCAATACCAATATCAATACGATGTACAATGTACAAAGTACATAGTAAGTATAGTACGTATAGTATGTAATGTGTAATATACGTGTGTTCAATGCGTAGTTTGTCCACAGTGTTTGTAATGAATGAGTATATCTAATACGTAATACGTGTAAGCATACTTACTTTGTGTACTGAGTACCGAGTACCGAGTAAACAGTAATAAAAATGGTATTAGAGACGGGAAAGAGGAAATGATAAAGAGATATTGGTGATGGGAAGAGTGTGCTAAAATGAAATAGAATTTAATATTCGATACGATACCCTTGTGTGTGATCATGATTGTACTTGAAATTCCATTCCTGAATCCAAACACTCTACAGTCTACAGTCTACACTCTATCTATCTGTAGAAAGTAGAATGGTAAATGGTAAATGGGTTGACTCGTTGGTTTTGCCAGTAGCCAGTAGCCAGTAGCTGGTAGTAGTAGTAGTAGTTGGCTGGGTACTGGGTACTTAATACAAGTGGCCAGTCACTCCTCTTGATGAAAGTTAAGCACTGCCTTTGATATCCCCAACTAGGAGAAAGAAGATAGAAGAGCAAGAGCAATACCATTAGTGTGACCACTGGTCATTGTAATCCTAATCGTAATCGTAATCACAATCACAATCCCGAGGACCTATCTAACTGTGACTGTGACAAGAAACAGATGTTGTCACAATAAAAACCTCATGTGCGAAACTAACTTCACCTAATAATGACTCTTGGTTATTTGTGAGAGATGTGTGTAAAGGGTAAAGTGTATTGAGGGAAAGCGGTCTAAAGTCTAAAGTATTCTGCGGATGAGATACATTACATGCTATGTAATGTACGCTGTACGTTGTACATATTATATTGCTAATACAGGGAAAGATTCAAGAGACAAAAACAAATTACTCGTTTGTGTCTACAAACTACAAACTACAGGCCATATGCCTACAGCTCCACAGAACGCTATGCCTACACCAAACAAAATCCCATTTTGATTCAGCTTTAAATCGAAATCCAGCTCCAGAATCCAGATCTCTCTACTTAACTGGATCTCGATGTACTTTCTCTAGTTTCTCTCAATCTTGAGTCCTGAGGTTGGGTTGTGAGTTGTAAGTTGTGAGTAAGTTCTGAGGCTGACTTTGTTTTTTTCCAATCCAACATTGGCATTGGCCAACGTCACCGACCACCAACCTAATACCTAATCTATGAACAAATGAAGATAGACTTGAAAGAGCTCAAGCAGCTATCTACACATGTATGTGAGTATGTATAGATGCAGTAGATGTGCCTATATAGTATGGAAAGTGGAAACGAGATAAAATTGAAAACTGAAGGCAAGAGAAAGTATTAGGAATTCGAGATATAGGACGAGTTTATATTTTATATAGATTTTGGTATACTCATTTCAGTGTCTAATTACAATTATGTACGATTGGAAAAGGATTAAGTGGAACTGGAAAAGTAAATGATTCACTTATTCATGCATGCACGAGCAACGAGCAATGAAGCAATGAAGCAATGGGAAATGTGATGTGTGATGTGTGGCTTGGATACCACATATCACATCATGTGCCCAGTGCACAGTGCACATTGTACATTGTACACACACACACATATGTTTACATCATACAAACATATGTACGCGAGTATACAGAATACAGCATACAGCACACAGTTGACTGACCACTCAGAGTTCAGAGCTACTTTCATCCTAATTTATCACGTCATGTGCCCACTATCTCTCATTGAACATTGAACATTGAACATGCTATGTAGCATATACAATATACAATATACAATGTGCACCATGTTCCTTACACAAGACAAGAAAAACACATTTACATACGCTATGAACAAAATTATCTTGTAAAATTGTTTGAGTTGTCGATTGTAGATGTCACAAAAAGAATTGAAGGGATTTACCGTTTACCGTTTACCGTTTAAACTGTGCAGTGTTCACAGTATTCCTTTCTTAGTTTTTGCACTTTACGTATACTCTTGAAAAGAAGCAAATACGCCGATTTAGTCCGCGTCCAGCTCATTGCATCCCATGAAACTTGTAACTTGTAATGTTAGCTCACGCATACGTAGGTTGTAGATTGTACACAAGTTTCTGAAGCGTACTATGTACGATCTATTCCATTTTCCGTTGTAACTTGTAAGTTGTAATATTTGTTCACAATATCATTAGCGTAAAGTGCTCATCAAATCAAATCCAAATCCAAATCCAACGTCAAATCCTACCAAGTCGAGCATGTTAAACATTGAATATTGAATGATTTCTCAGCGTATTCCCTGTATGACTGTCTGTATGATGGTGATGACTTTGATGGAGAGTGGAGTAGGCTTTTACATTTTTACTTGCTTTGTTACTTGTTACATTAGTGAGTATTGAGTATTGAATATTGAGTATAGTGTAAATCTCAAGCCTCACCACATATTATAATAATATATAATATAGATAAAACTTTGCAAATGGATTCAGAGTTTAGAGTAAAAGTATTAGAAAAATTAAGGTAAATGCAGAAAAAAAAGAGATTTTATTTGCCTTTCCTCAAGCTGTCATTCGATTGGGATTCAGATTGGGATTGGAACATGTAACATGTACAAGTTTAATGCATTGTGCAAACTTTATTTAATAATCTATAAAGAAGGGAATGGCATGATGATAAAGTGTTGAAAGTTGAGGAAGAGTGATGAAATGTACTGTGTAAATTAAGTAAATTAAAATCCATTAACTTTTTACGAGTTTTTCAACACCAAAGTAAACAAGGGGCTATATTACATTAATACATACGAATAACGAATAATGAATACGTGTTAGGAAGATAGAAGTAGAAAGTAGAAAATCTATATAACACCAAATCCGGAAATTAGTACGTTTCCATAGTCAATATAATGTCGACATGTAGAATTTCGACACTCGAAACTCGAAACTCGAAACTCGACACAAAAACTACAAACATAGATTTTACATACATAATAGAGACAGGAAGGGGTTTATTGCTTTGTATTTTAAATAAATTAAAACTTACATGCATATTTAAGTAGTAAACTAGGTAGTAAAATAAACAGGATAACACTGATTACATGAAAAAGTACGTGTACAAATAGAACTGATGATGAAATGAAGGATTTGAACAGAATATTAGCTACGACGTCCTCAATTTTCAATTCTCAATCAAAATCCAAATCCAAATCTACAGTATATATTCCCCCTTGAGTGAAGAGTGGAGAATCTCTACGATTTTTTTTTATAGAAAGTTTCCTCATTTCCCTCCTTTCTCGCATTTCTCATTTCAATTTCAAGTAGTTACTTAAAAGTTAAAAGCTCCTCTGGAGTAGAAACAAAAATCAATCCTCTTTTTTTTACACACACAGAGTAAACTATAATATTTATTCCAGGGTATCAAGCAGTAAGCAGTTATCACTTGAAAAAAAGAAAGCAAACAGAAATATGTAGATATGTACATTGATAAGATATATTAGAGATTGTGTATTGTGTATACATTCTATTCAATAGGGATCCATTTTAATTGAAAAAAAAAGTTTCATTTATTTAATCCTCAGTCTGGATTGGATTTTCCAGTCTCCAGTCTCCAGATCTCCACAGTCTTCATTGTACATTGTACATATCCAACATGCATTCATCTTGACTAAGTTACTATCATCAGTTGATGGTTGATGTGGATAGTGGATAGGAACTCCATGCTCCATTTGACACATGAATATTAAATATGTTGATGCTGATATGCAATATGCAATATGCACAAAGTACAATGTAGACTTTCTTTTTGAAAATATGGACAGTTTTTGATTTACTCTTGCCATTCTTCCTTGTACAAATTCAAAGTATTCAAAGTATTCAAAGGATATTTTTAGAATTGGAGTCATGCAACGTTTTTTTTCAAGGATCCTATCGTATTTATTTATTATTTACTTACTTAAAATGATGATGAAATTGGGTTGTGGAAACAGGGAGAGATGGAAAGGAGTTTAAACTTTACAATTTACAATATGCCATGAACACGTTTTGTACTCTTTTTGCCGTGTACAATGTACAATGTATAATGTAGAATGTACATTCGTAATCTGGGTTGCATAAAAGAAACTTTAAAAGGGATAACTATTGTACATTGTACATGGCTCATAATATGTATTCTACTTTCTATACACATAGTTATATGCATCTATTTTTTCATCTTGAAATTTTTGTCCTACTTCATCTTTGTCAATATCGTATCATCTAATTCAAGTTGATAGATAATACAAGAACAGCTAATAGAGTTAGAGTGAGAAGGTTGTACAGAATTCTAATTCTAATTCATTCAATTTCCAACATTTCCCTACTTTTATATTAAGCTTGTCGGGGACATGAGAGAAAAGGATGAAAATGTGGAACGTAAAATCCGTTTTCATCTTTTTATACACCATGTACAATGTACAAGATTACATAAACCGTAAACCGTCTAAGACGTCTATAGAGTTTAAAGAGGATTTATTTATTTAGTACAATTTTTACATCCCTTTCCCTTCATCTCGCTCCTCATTCTACATTCATACATGTATAAGACTACTGAACGCAGACCTCTATCTCAGATTAAAAGAACAATTTGACATTTCTCCAAGGAATGAATCTGCATAATGCTTCGTCTTTAAAATTCCCACATCATATTTCCTCTACAATCTACACGTATGTACAATGTACAATGTACAGAGTATAGAGCTTATAATGAAAAGAAAACGCGAAAAATGATGAGAATGATACCAGTTACTAGTTACTAGTAATAAAGAAAAAAAAGCTATGTTACAACAAAGAAGTAAAACAGATTTTATTGTAGGTTTTATATCACATGTACATTTTTAGCCTATGGCACAAAAGACACAAGGAAAAAGAAATTACCAACGCATACGACAACCGACAACAGTAAACTAGCGGAAAATCAACTTTATTCATGCGTATTATGACTCAGCTCATCATACATTTTATTAAACATGCAATCATATCACATTGACGATTGACAATAAAACAGTCAACTCTGTTCAGAATAATTAATAAAAATTACTGACTCGTTTTGATACTGTCTTTGTTGTTGCTTGGAGCGCATAATATACAAAGAAAAGTAAAATCAATGGCGTTGATTTTCTTTGAAAAATTAACAAATTTCAAGCAAGCAAATATGAGTTGTTGCACAATAAATTTTTTAGTACAACAGTATTCTTGGTATTCTTGGGCGTGATTGGGAATTGGGAATGTACATTGTAAAAGCAAAAGTAAAATTATACGAACCTTTCTTATCCATCTTTATTCTTTATGTATTTGAGCTTGAAAAAATAAATACATCCTTCAAACTTGTCCTCTGTGATCCTGACTCACTTGGGATTTCGGAATTGTACTATTTTCTTAGTATAGTGAAAAAGGAGATGAAACAGAATATTTGAATACGTCATCAAGATTTCTAGTTGTAATTAATTCTGTATTTTCATTTTCATTCATGTCACAGCAACATGAAAGTTTGTCCAGAGTTTAAAACGTTTGTAGTTTGTAGTTTGTAATTTGTAATGATGTACGAAAATTGAAAAGGGTAAAGCAGTATGTTAGTATTTAGTATGCAGCATGCGAGTTTATCTTGCTCAAAAGTTGGTAAAAATTGATTTTCCAAACTTGAAACTGTCAACAGTTTCTGTGAAATTCCGTAATTGTTTCTAGTTTTGTACATTGTGTAATTACTCTAATTTGATTTTATTTCCCAGAGGGAACCGTCAAAGTTTTTGTGTACAGAGTACAAAGTACGGAGTATGAAATATAACGAAAAATGGCATTGTTCATTGTTCATTGAATATTATGGTAGAGATGGGAAATAAAGGCCAAACAAATGTCACTGTTCTCGCTTTTGTACGGAAAATATGAATGAAGAGAGAAAACTGGAAAACGGGAAAACTTGCAATTAGTCAAAAACAATACCTATACTTTTTATTTTTCTACACAACTTTACTATGGTACTCTCGACCCTTAGCACTCAGCACTGTAGCTGTTTAATGAGAAGGAAAAAGTACAGAAAAGTAAATAATGTCCATTTCCCACATATGAGGAAGAAGTGTAATAGTAGGAATACTAATGTGTCCAAATAGTTTGTAACAGAATATTATGAAACAAGCTTTTCACCTATTTGTTGTGTATGTCATTAGAATTCTGACGATTCCTTTATTCCCTTGAAAACCTCAAGTGTTTTAAATTATAAATTGTAATTCCAATTATATTTTAGGATTCAAACAGGAAAAATTCCATTTCAAATGTTTGTTTTGAAGAAATTGTAGTTGAATGAAAATCCCTAAATCTGATTAGTACTGTGTGTTGGACATTGTCTTAAATATACAAAGATGTATACGTATACAGAAACAAGACAGTGAATAAAATAGAGTACAGAAAGTAGGCAAAGTGTTGAATATAAAATTTTGAAAATTCGGGAGGAGTTTTCTGGTTGATTCTAGGAATATGAATTCTGTTCAGACTTCCGACTAGACTTTTACATGTTTCTTATGTATTTCTTTTCTATGTATATCGTACACTGTGCACTGTACATCTGTTCATGTGCTGTCTCTTCGTTTCTCGTGACAAGCCTTCCTTGAGTCTTGAGTACATGTATGTGCGTCTGTCGTTCTGTCAACTCATTTTTTCCTCTTTCGTTTTCCCATTGCCATTGCCATTGCTATTGCCACTGCCACTGCCACTCCCGTCACCAGAGTTTTCTTATTTTATGATTGTCATCTTCATTCTTCATCATTTTTTGTTCTTCTTCTATACATTGTTACACTGTTGATATCTATCCGTATTCGTATTCGTATTCTTATTCATATTCATATTCACATGTGCTTCAAGTATTCATGTTATCTTGCTCCACTTTGAAAAATGAATGAAAAATGACATTTCGTCGGAAACTGGAAAACGTCAAGAGAGGAAATCTGACCATCCCATCGGAACAAAAAAAAAATAAAGGGGAGAAAAAAAGTCTAGGAGAGACAAAATGTCAATCCTGTGATAGCTTTTTCTTTTTCTTCCTTGCCTCTGCCCCGTCCCTTCATGCAAGATTGTAAGAAAAAGGAGGAAACAAAAAACTGACAGAAAGTCTAGAGTCTAGAGAAAGTTGGTGAGAGAAAGCAACAGATGATCCTTCCAATATCCAGGTCCAAGTACAAGTTCACGTCTTAAGACTTGAGACACTAGATAAAAAAATGATGAAACATGAGTATGATGTTATGGGAGCATTTTTTGCAATAAAAACATGTAAACAACAAATCTTACATGTACTATAGACTATAGACTACAGACATATAGTTTATATGACACATATGTAAAATGAAATTTTTTCCAAATTTTTAGTTTTGACGGTATCTTCCAGGTTTTGTGTGATCTTTTACTACAGACTTGTAGACTTTTGAAGACTAAGCTGCAAAAGCATACATTTTTGTAAAAGTGGCTAGTACAGGGCTCTCAAGTTATATGTAAAATCACAAGTTGTAATTACAGAGGTTTTTCCCTTTTCCAGGCAATCGTATTTCCTATTTTACTGTTTGTTTGAGTTTTGAGTTGCTTTCGGGATTTACATTTTGATTCGTCTCTCTTGTACCCACAATTTACATATTATATACACTATTATATACAGTATACAGTATATACAGTGCACATATCAGAGGGTGTACAAAATGTAGAGTAAACTTTCATGTATCTGTAGTTCAAGGGTTACATGTTAGGTACAATTTCATTTACAAATGTATCATCATGCACAATGTACAATGTACACTGTAGAACTACATTCTTAAAATAATGCAAAGCAAAAACAAAGAGCAGCCCAATTCAACTCTCTCTCTCTCTACTGCCTACTGCTCTTATCATGACTACTTACTACCACGCTCACTCTTTGTTCTACACGGAAATATGGTACAAATGCACAATGTACAATGTACGCACAAGTACAAGTACAAGTAAAAGTAAAAGTCCAAACAGACAAAGAGGAAAGGAAGAGAACGGAGCTTTTGATCTGGTACAAATGTAGCTCTCTATATTTTGTTGTGTTTTCTACGTATTATGTTTCCTCATTTCCACAGTTCCACAATTGGAGTGAGTGTGAGAGACAGAGACAGAGAGAGAGAGAGAGAGAGAGAGAGAGATAGAGTACAAGAGCCGCCGGAGAATTTCAAGCTTTTTAGTTCAACAACATTAAATGAGATTAAATTCCATGGCATTACATTTGACTTGTGAGGATGTGTGTCGAGTGAAAGTGTGCAAAGTCATACATGTACCATATTGTACGGAATGTAGTCTGTATTTGCGTTTGTATTTGTATTTGTATTGGTCCTTGTACTTTTACTTGTTAGCGTGTCTCTTCTGCTACTTGTGCTCTTGGATCTTCTACAGGGCATTATAATGTACCATGTAACAATGTACAATGTAAAATGAGGAGTGGGGAAAAGCTATAAAATTTTTGCTTCCGCCCTCACTTTCTTTCTTTGTTTCTATCTATCTTTCCATTTTTCCTCTACATTGAATTGCATTGCCTTGCCTTGCATTGCATTGCATCGCATCATGTTGCTCTCTAAATTTTATTGGATATTTATATGGTAGATTGTTAGTATATATTATCTACACACTTTACACTGTACACTGTAAAAAGATATATGAGAGGACTTTCAATATTGAGAGCTGAGAGCTGAGAGCTGAGAACACAACATGTAACATGTAACAGATAGCATATAGCATATAGAACAAAGAATAGGAAATTCGAATTGAGAACCAAGAATCGAGAATCGAGCATCGAGAATTGAGAATCGAGAAGTACACACATGTTGATAACAAATAAAGAGAATTACAAACCAACATTGAGGAACAGAAAGGAGAAAACAGTGAGGACACGTTTAAAGTACATATCCATATCTATATCTATAGGAGGAAAACGATAACAATATATTTTGTTGTCGAATGGTTGCTGTTGCGGAAGAGACCGAAACCAAAGGAAAGTGAGAGAAGAATACCAGTACATGTGTGTGGAAAGTAGAAAAGAGGAAGAGTGGAAACAAAACAAGAGAGGGAATCGTTCCTTTTCATGTCCATATACAGTGTACAATGGACAATGTACAGAAGAGGATAATAGCCCAAATTCTGTAGACTTATGTAGACTAGAGATTCAAGACTCAAGAGTCAAGAGTCGGATGTTTTTACAGTGTAAAGCTATTTAGATTTTAGAATGGAACTCTGCTGCCCTCCATCCGGGTATATTTTCCATCAATATACAATACACACACACACACACATTGCACTTCCTCCCTCTCCTGAATACAAAGTACAAACCATGTTTTGTATACGTAGAATTTGAACTAGATACCAGATACTAGATACTAGATGCATGGAAATACTTGAACACATGGACGATAAAAAACTGCACTATATCTATCTATCTGTGTTTCTATGAGAAAGGAACAAAAACCATTTGCATACATTGTAAATTGTAATATATGTTACTGCTACTCTGTCACAGGCACCAGTTTATAAAATGTACACTGTACACTGTGTACACACAGCCAATTTTATATTATACATTACACACACAAGTACGGAGAATACAGAATACATTGTAAATTGTAAACAGAGAAAACTCTTAAGTACCACACTCTCAAAGAAAAACAGCAAAGTAAGAGACAATATAAATTCAATAGGTCAGCAATTTATTCCAGTCGTGTCTTTTCTTTTCTGTCTATACTCCATGTATTTTGTACTCCATATTCTATATTCCATACTCTAGAATCTAGAATCTAGAATCTAAACTCGATACATTAGGAGTTTGACCTTATTCCTCCTGCACCATGGAATGTTTTAACTTTGTGTAACTTGTATTTTGTGTATAAGGAAAACTTGAAAAGTTTAAGTACTTTTGAGGTTGAAGTTTATGATACTTTACATTCATAATTTATCCAAGTGCTCCTCATAATACATGTAGTGTACACTGTACATCTTAAAAAAGAAAAAGTAGCTCCACAGTAGCAAACCTGTGCTATGAGATGTACATTGTACACTGTACACTGTACGCGATTGTTTTTCGTATCATCCTCAAGTTTCCTTTATTTATATCTTATATCAGCTCCATATTTACTGACGTGTAACGTGTAACATGTAAAATGCTCAATGCTCAATACAAAACGTAAAATATTGGTTGTTGGGAAAAAATTCTAAACTTTTTTTAGCTACAACAAACTTTTACATTGTATGAAATTAAAGTATGAAATATGAAAGGTCAATTTTTGTCAATAAAGTGAAATAAAATGAAATGTAAGGCGTACAATTTACATTTCTTAGCTTACCATACCAAAATAGGATACATTTACTTTTTTGATGTTTATGCCTGACTTTTTACCCAAAATACACAGTACACAATGTAATTTTAAATATTCTAGTTGCGTGTCAAAAGAAAGGTCGTCATTTGAAATGTGAAGTGTGAAGGAATTAAATTAAAATGATACTGTAGGAGAATACTTGATTTTTCTTCAGTTACACGCATTTGTTGAAGGGTATTCTGTATTGTGAAAAGGAAATAAGGAGTTGACTCATTTCAGCACTATTGTTGAAGAATAATTGAAATATGGACAATGAGCATTGAGCACTGAGCATCTGAACTGACAAGAGAGGAAATTTTCCTGTTTAAAACTCGTTGATTGCTCCATATGATAAGTAAACCATATGGATGGATGAAATAAAAAGAGATGAACATTGAACATGCTTCTTCCTTTTGTAACTCCAGTTCCAGTTCCAGTTTCCAGTTTCCAGTTTCGGAAGCTTTTGTAGATCGTATGTACATTGTACATTCTATATTTTGTGGAAACGGTGTGGTGGAAAAAAGTCATCATAACCCTTTCTCTCACTTTCACTCGAGTTTTTTTCTATTGTCATATTTTCTCATTAAATTCACTGGGTTTAGAAAAAAACCGTACACCTCTACATTCTACATGTATGTATAAGATGATAAAGTTAGTTTAAAGTGAAGAGTGCAGATTGGAGAGTGGAGAAGACTACAGCAGAGTAGCATGAGGATGATGGTGGTGTACAGGATCAAAATCATTGGAAGTGGAATTACAGTTGGAGCCACAAAGAGAGAGAGAAAACTCCGAGAAGCTTATATTATATATTAGAGAATAACTTGAGAGTTGGAGTTGGAGTTGGAAAAAAACGTAAACGTAAACGTAAACTTTCTATACCTTGACTTGTACTTACGATACACACACAAGAGACGGTGGAGGAGAAAAAGGAAGAAAGTCCTTTTGACTTGACTTCTTTTACTTCCATTCTCTATACTTTATACTTCATACTCTACACTCTACACTCTACACCGTGTAAAATGCTCCAAGGTCTTTTCCCCATCTTTTATGGCTTTTATCACGAACAGTTTAATGACAGTCAATTGGCGAGGTTCATACAATCTCCAGGTTGAGTTTTGTAGTACACACTACACACATATGCTTGTGTACTTCATACTTCATACTTGAACACAAATGGCACATGTTAAAAGAGAAAGAGGAAAAGGCCATATCGCACATATTGGTAGATGTATGCGACATTATCGTATATATTAATATTATCATCATCATATCAGACGGATATTCTCCTCAATTCTCCATTCGCCATTCTCCATTCCCCACACAATACAGTCGTACACATGCACAATAGAACCAGAAATGAAAAAGAAAGAAAGAAAGGCTCATGTATATTCCATTATACGTATATTATACATTATACATTATAATATATCCATGAAACTCATTCACTCCCACATCCTCATTTTTGTACAGCCACAAAACATTACGGTTTACGGTATTCAGTATTCATGGAAAAATAAAATGAACAAAAAAAAACTTCCTACAACTTGTTCCATGCTCACTGCTCAGTGCTCAGTCTCTTAAAACTTTGACTTTCCATTCTCTCTCGTGATTCACAAGTTTCCTAACCAATACCAATTTTCACTCACTACCTCCTTTTCCCTATACAAACGCTAGGCATCATGCATTATGCAATATAAATGCACCAGCCACCATACATGAGACCTACTGACTACTGATATCCTTAACCGATAGTAATATTAAGCTTATACTGTATACTGTATAATTTGAAACCTTTTTAGGTTTCAACCTTTCAAAACCAAGACAATTGAAAGTCACAATATGGAACGCTGAGCCTATATCGATGCCAATATCGATGAGAAAAGCCCATAAATCTGCAAATGCTTTTAGGATTGTTTCAAACACAACTTAAATTATTATTGCACTTTCACGGTAAAAACTGGATTGATGAACAAATTATACACAAAAGAAACTTTGTGCATATCATTTTGCTCTCAATAATTATACTTTCTTTGAATTCCATTGTTACATTTGACAAAGCTTTCACAGTAAAGTCGTTTTACTTTTGAATATTTTTGATATGGTTTCTGATATTTGGTAGTGCAATTATTGTCAGGGAAGATTACACGCGAAAGAGATTATAATATTATCGATTATTACAATTTTTAGGCCTTTATGAGATGAGTCACGCAATTGTCTCCATCATTAATAATACATAATACTGTGGTCTTTGATCTCAAGGCTCATATCTTTAACTTGATGTTTTAGTGTCAAAAGTATTCCAAGAAGAAAGTGGATCACAAAGTTCAAGCATGAATATTTTTTATATATTGTACATTATACTTGATTGCTGGATATTAAACTCCTTTCTCCGTCCTTCTGCATCTTGCATGTGTGGTGCCGAATGCTGAATGCAGAATGGAGGGTGTCGGTTTTGTAATAATAATATCTAATATCCGTTTTCATTATCATCATAATCGTTATCAAATAATGATCGCCTCAACTACGCTTTGAATTACTTTTAAAAGTCAAAGTTTGTCCATTCAGGAACATTTGGAGTTTGGAGTTTGGAGTCAAGTTGAGAGATCCAATCGTCATGATTGCTAAAATTAAAATTAGACGAGGAGAGATTTTTGATAGTTGATAGTTGAGGTAGTTTGGAGAAACTGAAGATAAAATCAAAAATCAAGAGAGTTAATAAATGTTATAACTTATGAGTACAGTAAAAATAAGAGGAGTAATATCACATGGAGGACTGAGCTGAACTGGACGTAAAATTTATGGATATGGACATTAAAGTAAGGTGATGGAGAGGCTTATCTTTATTATGTAATCTTGTCCGTACAGTTACTTTCCTCTCTTATTCATGTAACTTTACATGTACGAATTGTACATTATCTACTGCACGCTGTAGTACCTAGCACGTACAATGAACAATGAGGAATGAACATGCATGTTACACCGTGAACTTGCTTAGAACCGGCTCTTGAATACTACCACATAATAATAATACAGTCGACTGCACACTGCACACTGCACATTAGCTACTGTGTACTGTGGTTACTCATGGTTGATGTAAAAGCGGAAAAACAGACCACGTACATTTGTTTCCGCGTGGTGGGTTGTAATTCATATCCAGGTTTGGAGTTTGGAGCTTGGAGCTTGGAGAAAGTAAAGGAGAAAGAGAAAGGTGCTTTACATAGCTTCTGGCTTCTAGTTTCCAGTGTGGGTCGTTAAATTTATTACTTATTGTAAATATCTCCAACACCATCATCATCATCACCACCATGTGAAATAATAAAATACAGCCAGACTTTTCACGTATCACATGTATATACATTTATGTATAATATAAAAACGACTCTTCAGTATTCAGTATTTAGTATGCAGGATTCTGCACATAAAAAAATGCTTGACATTTACATCATAATAGTGATAATTTTTATTATATATGTAGTACACGTATGCATGTGTTTTTGATTCTTGATTCTAGATTCTTGATTCTTGATACCAAAGTATTTTCTATTATTACATGACTTTTATTCTTTCATAAAATTCCTTCTTTTCATCAAGCATGTAACTTTTTCCATCTCTCTTGTTCTTGTAGTCGTTCATGGTCTCATATTTCTCTGTTCTTTGTTTCCATATGTTGTGTATTATCATATGTAGAATGTAGAAGTATAGTGGGTAATAAAAATGTATGAATTTATGATGCAAGAGCGAGAGCGAGAGAGAGAGAGAGAGAGGCTACAAACAATTAAATTCTACAAACCAATATCAATAACTATACAATAATACAGATAATATCCAACTGCTTGCTGTTATTTACATCCAAAATCCATATGCAGAAAATTTAGATTTGGATTTGGATTTGATTGCATATCATGCGACATGGTGCATGATGCATGAATCATAATCATGAATCATGATACGAGATATCTGGAGATATCCATACTCATGTTTTTCATTTTATGAACTGATGAACTTGATAGTAAATTACAATTTACAATTCTGTTTTGATAATTAATCATTTTCTCGTTTGTGTAGCATGTACTACTGTTCATTTTATATTAGTTTTATGATTTATGCACACTGTACACTGTACATTCCTGTAGATATTTGCGTGTGCATTATCATACAAGGAATTTTCCAACTTTAGAGAATCCCCTTGAACCCTAAATTTGTTACTACTTTACAACTGTTTTCTACCCTATATCCTGTATGAACTCTATTAATCCTTCTGGATTCTGGGTTCTGCATTTGAATTTTGAATTCCTGGATCAATAGGAAATAGGAGTAAAATTACTTATAAAAGCATTTCCGGTTCTACATTCTACATGTATATTCGTATTTTATATATTTTCTATTGATATTGAACTTTCTCCCGAATCAAAACCCAAACTTTCACATTATAACATTTATGATGTGTAATCCAGTTCAAAATGTTGATGCAAAGTTGCTCAACTTTGAACAAACTACCCTTTTCTCAGCTGTAAAACTGAGGTCAATATAAAAGATATGGTTCAATGTACATTGCAAATAATGTGGCTAATAAAAAAGCGGGAAATTTCATTTTATTCAATATTCAATATTCAAGGTTTATGAAATTATGTCTAATGTGTACACTATACATTTACAATATGTAGATTTAAGATACTTAGATATTTATATGATGTACTCGCAATCAGGACTACTCTTAGCTAATATCAATTTTTATACTTGTAAATGTACATTTTGAGTAAAGAGCTCAAAATTAAGAAATGAGAGATGAGTCAGAAATGAAATAAATTTTTCCTTATTTCACTGGTAAACTACAATCCTCTTACTTATATTCTGCACTCTGTATTCTGTATATTTTATATACAATGTACTGGTTCTATTAGTATATTATGGTAAATTCTGGAGATCACAACAGTTTTCTAGCTTCTTTCAAGCTTTCAAGCTTCTGTACAGTGTACAGACATTCAAATGTTCCACATACCTACGTTCTTTATTCTTTATGCTTCATGTCCTAGGAAATGTTGTAGGGCTTGAGAAAGGCAGACGTGCAAGTGGAGAATACAGACATTGTACAAAATACAATATATACATATTACATATATGAGGGAAAACTGCAGATAAAAAAAAATTCATTTTGCATTTATGTATATGACAAATGATAAAGCTGTCGTCATAATTCACTTTCTTCCTCCTTCATCGTGACAAAGTCAAGCGTGAAAATGACGAACGTACGGAATTTTTCAAACTGTAGACTGGAAACTGGAGACTGGAGACTGGAGAGAGAGTGGAAGGAATGAACGGAAGAGAGAAGTAAAAGAAAGTACATACAAAGTATAGAAGCCTTTACGGGTTGGAGTAGGACAAGTAAAAGCAGAGAGAGAGAGAGAAAGACGAAGCGGTATGATAAAAGAAGAAGCCTCAAGGAAAAGATTAAAGGCGCATCATCACGCAAGAGACAAGAAAGCAAAATACATAAAATGTACGCTTAGAATGTAGAATGTAGAATGCAGAATTTTGAAGGAGATTCCACTGCACGGTATCATATCATTGGATATTATTATACACACTGCAGTAGTATTAGGAAACTAAAGAACCATTCCATTCCATTTCAGAGTTCAACTTACAACAAATACTACTATACTACTACTACTACAACTACAACTACTAAACCACATACAATGTACGTAATGTATAGAAAAGGAAGGAGAGAAAATGGAATTGTACATTCAACTGTACTCGGAAGACAAGATTTCCTTTTTTCATCTCTCGTTGGAAAAATATAATATTTACTACCCACCTTTCCTTTTCCATTACACATTCTCATACGCAATTTTTTTGACAAAAGGTAGACTTATCACGAGTAAAAGTATGTACAATGTACATTGTACATACCATTTTTGTTATAGTAACTCAAATGTAATAAATGAAGTGAAAGTCTAGATATGTGTATGTCGATTCACAGGATAAGAACCCAGTATAAAAATATGCATGTATATTGTATATTATAGAGGTAGTTCCAGCTATTACACGGTACACGGTACATGGAACTCAATATGCAAAAAAGAAAGTAATCATATCACATCACATGTAGTAGGTAGTACGTAGTACATAGTACGTCAGTGCAAAAAACAGAATTGAAAACCAGAGAGAGAAAGAGAGAAGGCAGAAAAATTGGGAAGACAAAAAGAAGACAAAGGCAAAGGAGAAATAAATCAATTTGAATCAATTTAAACTCCATTCAGCCATCAGTTCACAATTCACCAGTCGAGTCAGTTTTCAGTTTTCAGTTTTCTTCCTCACCTGACAAAGTTATGTACAATGTACATTGTACATGCTGCACGGACATAAATAATAAATAATGCATAATACAAGTCATGAATTTTGGAACTCCGAGGTCTACCTCACTATTTAATTAGTCACATGTCAAAATCATTTCTCATTATTATTATCTTTATTATTATTATTATTTTTATTATTGTTAAGAATGTTTTGAAATTTGAAACAGTTCGGAAGGAATGTGACTGATGCTTTCATTATATTAAAGAATTTGCACACATGACTACTTTTTATGATTGCCTCATGACTATACTGCTCTTACAAAGGAAAACCTAATAATAAATAACCAACTGACCTCGAGCTCATACTTTACATTTTACATTTCTTTGTCGCGAATGGTGAATGGCGAATGGAGAATGGCGAATAGCAAAAGGACAAAGAAAAAAATATCAGTACATGTGTCGAACGAGTTGAAATGAAAATGTCCTTCTGTAGGACATAGTACAAAAGATCATAGGATATTTTCCTGCATCAGACTTTTGGAATATTCCAAAACTACTTCAATTTCAAATTTCAAAACTCGTAGTACAAGTAGGAAGTAATCATATTGAATTTAGTCTGGAATGCCTTTCCCAGGAAATGTTAATTTCAATTTCCCTTGGAAATTGGTGCACACACAAAATGTATCAAAACGTGTACATTTTTTTGGTGCAGTCATCATATTATGAGTCTTGAGTCTTGAGTCTTGAGTCTAGAGTTATGAGTTATGAATGGAGTAATATAAAAGGGGGAAGCTCTTTAACTTGTACATGATTTCATTATTTTGAGATCAAAGGGAAAAAAATGTTTCAATTCACGGACAGTTCACGTGTACAAACTACCTGCTACGATGAACATTGAACAGTGTTTTTACTTTGTACTACATACCAAATATTATACGGTACACAATCAGGATTTTGCCTATTCCAATACTCTTCGAGTCACATAATCAACTGTGTACTGTGTAGGACAAACATGTACATTGTACAATGTACAATGTATAAGGTATAAAGTTGTAGCTTTAGTATTCTCATTTTCATTTTCATCATGATGAGAACATTCCCGTGAGTTCAAAGAAGATTATTAACTATTAACTCTCTATCATTACCGGGCAAGAGAGTCCAATGAGAGTTATGTAAATTGCTCCAATATTACTACCTAACATCAAATATCAAGTACTAAATAACAAATAACAAACTCTACTCCATTCTAACAAGTTCAACTCGAAACAAATATCTGTATCATATATCATATATGGTAACCTCTAGCTTGTTTTTGTACCCCTTTTACAAAAAAATGTTCTTCATTATACATTATACATGATGTATTTTGTATCCAGTAGATTTGAAGAGTCCTGGTCTGACATGAATAATTGTTTACACTACACAGAAATGACATGTACAATGTAGACTGTAGATACTAGATACTAGATACCTGACAGTTAAATCAATGGTAGGTTCATCAGTCATGAGTCATGAAGGTTTAGGTGAGAGTCAATTTTTGTGATTGATGCCTCTGGGCCGGATTTCCTTCCCCACTACCATTTCCATTTCCATTTTTCAGGTTCAGGAAGATAGGTAGCTTTTTCTGCGACTTTTATGTTTCCATGCGTACAAAGTCACAAAATCAGTAATCAGTTAGAGGTCAAAGGTTATACTTTGAAAAAAAAGGAAGGTCAGTATTCTCATTTTCATTTAGAACAATTCCTTGAAAAGATTTTCTGAATTTTAATTTTTATATTTGTACATAGATATTTGTACAAGGGCTGACGGCATGTATAATGTCTAATGTCTAATGTGTACCATTTCATTGATTGGATTGTTGAAAATAATGCACTTGCACATCCACATCCACATCCACAGTGTACCGTGTGTTCAGTGCCGTGTGCGTATTTGTGTTGTAAATAGCTCGACGACTGTGAGGAATGATGAAAGTGGTAGCCTGCAGACTGCAGGCAGAATTACCTACATCCTTCCTCATTTTTGGAAGTTATTGATTTGTCTTCATTTCATTCTCCAATTCTCCAATTGTAAGAAATCCGAATCCGAATCCGGATCCTGATCCTGGGCAAATTGATGGATTTTCCATCTGATGAAATTGTTTCATTTCTCTTGCCCTTGCTCTTACTTCTTTCCCTTTCTCTAGTCTCTAGTCTCTGGCCTCTATACTTTATACTTTATAACTCAATGTGTATAAATGGGATTTACTTCAAAGTCTTTACACTGACAGTCTCTTTCATTGAGAGATGCAAAAGCATAGATTTTAGACTCTAGAGTCTAGATTCTAGAGTTCTAGTGTTCTAGAATGTGCAAAGATATAGACAAATCACACACAAGTTCTATCCTCTTCTTCCTTCTTTCTCCTCCTCTACAGAGTGGAGGGAAATCCGTAGCTAACGGGATTAAATGTATATACGTCTGTCTGCTTCTTACTTACTACTTACTATTTACTACTTGTGTCTAAGTAAGGCGCAAGAGAGATTGAAAATTAGTTGTTGAAACCATGACCTCTCCCTTACAACGACTGGGCAGTAGACAATTTAGTTGGTGCAGTTTGATTTAAATTTATATTGCATAGCAAAAAGTTTTTAAAATAAATAAGAGTGCATAATATAATATATAATAATATAGCATAAGAAGGAAAATGCACCAAACAATTTCCTCAGCAGGGTATGAAACTCAAATAGAAATACTAATACAAATACAAATACAAATACTGTATGCTGTATGAAAAAATGCACAGTAAAAGGTAAAAGTACAATACTGCACAAATGAATGTAATGAAAGTTTGAAATTCAGAGCCAGTGTATTTAAAAGTATATTTGTAGAAAGTAGAAATATGGCGAAAGAGTGGAAACTAGAAAGTATAGAAAGTGGAAAGTATACTCAAGTATAAAGTATAAAGAAGGAACGTGTGTAATATTTAGTAAAATGTGAAATGGTAATGGTGAAATTTAGTTCAAGTGGATTTATAAAAGGAAAGTTGTCGAGTAAAACTCAAACACAAAGAGAGGGAGGAGAAAGGAGCCGAGTTCTAAGAAAAACAGACATACTTTGAACTATCAACATTGTTTGAGTATGGAGTATGGAGTATGGAGCATTGGGTGTGTGGTTGTTGGTTGTTGGTCGTTGGTCGTGGTGTAATGTAATGTGATGTGTTGGCGTGGCTTTTATATTGTCTAGTTTCTTGAGATTTTCATCATGAACAATGTAAAGTGTAAAGTTGTATCCATGTATTATTATGATTCTGCTTCTTTGAGCTGTTGGTGTGATTGCACTCTTTCTAGAGCCTACAGTCTACAGTCTAGATTCTAGATTCTACATTCTACATTCTAAAGCCTTGGGTCTTGGGTGGTGAATTAGGAGCGAGGAGAAAGCAGAAAATGGAAATAAAAGAGAAAGCAGTAGTAGGAGTAGGAGTAGTGGTGGTAGTGGTAGTGGTGGTTGTAGGAAGGCTTGTTCATTATCATTTCTTCTTCATTTCATTTCATTCCATTTCACTACTCTTTCTACTCTTTCTCTCATTTCCACTCCACAACCAACCGAGGGTAGCCAAATAAAGTAAAGTAAAGTAAAGTAAAGCAAAGCTAACCAAGCCAAGTCAAGTCAAGTCAAGCCAAAACAGAACAAAACAAAACCAAACCCAACTCAACCAAAGCAAGCCAAGCCAAGACATCAAGTAAAACCCATGAAGCTTACTTATAAGGAAATTAAATTTACTATGTCATGCCAATCACGCTTCAGTCTCATTCATGTCTCATGTCACACTTTACACACGGACCAGAACCAGAACCAGAACCACCATCACCAGCGTCATCCTAAATATTGTATTTTGTATACAGATATTGTGTATGACACTTTACTCTGTGGACTCTTTCGAGGCTTTCCGTTTGACTTTGGGTTTTAGTGTAAAATGTACATAGAGTAGCTTGTGTCACTTGAACTTGACGATGCGACGTCGCCACCACCACGAAAATAACCAACCATTGTCCATTATCCCATCCTCAAAAGATAGTCAAATATACATGTAAAATATAAAATAGGCTTCGACAGATAATGTAGTATGCATAAAATGTGTGCGTGTACACAGTACACAGTAGATATAGAAATGCATATAGATAACCCTCAATCATTTCTTCACTTACCACTTTTATTCATCGTCATCGTCAATCCTGAATCCTGAGCTCTTGTCTTCTTGTGACTGGCAGGCGTCTTGAGTATTATTATTATTTCAATGCTTTTAAGGTTGAGGTAACCTGACTCCTGAAGCCTGAAACCAAAACAGTTTTTGGAGGTTTCCATTAGACATTTAATGAATGTTTGGACGAAGAATGAAGAATGAAGAGTAAAGAGTGAAGAGGGAAGAAAGAGCAAAACCTTTCCACCATGAAATCACTATCTATAAAATGAGAAATTTATATTAGACACCATTTTTTTCCGTTTGGATACATTGAATCCAATAGAAAGAAATCAATAGACAATAGACAATAGAAAATGGAAAATAGACTGATTCCTGATTTCTGAACAGTGAACAGCCAACCAGCTTGAACCTTGAAACCTGAAACCTGAACCGTACATAAAATCTCAATGTCTTTGATTTAAGAATAATTGAGGTGAAGGAAGTTTTTACTTTGGAGGTAGAAGCGTAGAGATCTCAAATTGTCTTTTTGTTAGAGAAAAGGGTATTAGAAAGGGAAACTTATTGAAACCCAAGACGTCATTTATTCTAGAAATTAGTAGGTGCAGAATGCAGAAAAAGAGGGAAAGGTGTACCGTGTACCATCAAGAATCAAGAGGTTATTATAAGTAAAATATTATCAAGAATTTTTCCCATAAATAGTTTCGAGTCTGGAGTTTGGAGTTTGGAATTTGGAATTTGGATTCTCAAGTATATGTGCAAGAAAATTCTCATATCAGATTTAGAAAGTAGAAAGTATAGAAAGAGAGAGAAGAAATAGAAAAACAGAAGAAGAACGTAGATGCCCGAACAGTAGAGGAAGAGACGAGACCAGATTACAGGGAGTGACAACTTAAAGCCCATTCCAATGGAATCCTTGACAGTCATTTTGATTTATGCACTTAATTTCCCTGTCAAAGCTGAAAGAGAGAGAGAGAGAGAGAGAGAGAGAGAGAGAGAGAGAGAGAGAGAGAGAGAAAGAAGCTTTCTCTCCCATTCTTTCAATTCCTTTTCAATATGAATCGGATTCTGAGTATCCCTCATAGAAAGAGAGAGAAGGGTGTGGGAAAAGTGAAAGTTATCTGAGAAAAGAAGGTATGTGTGTTTGAAGACGCAGGGCGATAGATTTTCAATTCTCATTTTCCTTTTTATTATGAATTATAAATTCTTTCCTGTAGACTGTAGAATATAGATCCTACTCTCTTTTTATTTTATACTCTGTGCTTTGATTTTCACATACTCACGCACCATTTTATCACACTTACAAGTAACTGAGCGTAGTATAGATAAAGTATACTGCTGACTTATAACTAAATAGGTTGAGCAATTGAGACGAGAGGACATTCCAAAAATTGAAATGTCTACTTTCAAATTTTGAGCAGGATAAATCCACTTTGCATTTACAGTAGATCCTTCTAGATCCTTCTGTCTCAATTTTTTCCACTTGATTCTCGATTCTCGATTCTCAATGCTCGATGCTCGATGCTCGATGACTTGGACTGGATGGGAGAAAAAAAAAATGGAAAATGGCACAACCTGACTTTTTCTGATGTCTGACTCTAGATTTTTATCCCATATGTTTCCTGGATATTTTATGATATGATATGATATGAGTTCACTTTCTACACATTTTCTAAATCCATGTAATATATAATATATAATCTATATTATCGTAGGTCCTATCAAAAACCTAAAGAAAGAGAATAAAGACCATTATTTTTTTTACACTTTGTGAGTTTGACTTTTGGCTCAACTTATCTTTTCTCCTTGCATATACAATATACACTATAGACACAAGGCATTTATATTTCGTATACGTCTCCGTCTCCGTCTCCGCCTACGACTACGACTTTTAGAAAAACATCTGTATTATGATATCGAATTGAGGATTTGCATGGGAAATTGGAAAAACTAATATTAGAGATATTGGCGTGGGTAACAGATGAGAATAATTGCCGAATTTCCCCAGTATTTGGTATTTGGTCTTTAGTCTTTAGTATTTAGTATTTGAAATAAGGGACAACAGTTAAAGCTTTTACATTTTATAGTTGAGTCTCCAGTTTTCTTGTGGTCTCAAGTTTCTCAAGTTGGAGTCAATTTTCTCTAGAAAAAAGGCAAGAGTAAAGTAAAAAGTCCTTGAAGGCGAACCTTCATCATCAGCACTATTATTATTATTATTATCATCATCATCATTTATTTACACAAAAATGCCTGTGTGCTCAGTAAGTAGGTTACAAAAGTACGTGTGGTGTGTGTGTGTGTGTGGATATGGGATGCACACATGGAAAGGAAAACATTGGATATGGTTACTAATGTTCATGTTGATGTTGATGCTCCATGGTCACACAAATTATTCAGATTTTTTTACGTCAAAACACTCGTCTGGCTCCCCCCTGATACATTCGTTCATTCTTTCTTTCTCTTTCTCCTTCTCTTTCTCTTACTCACGACTCACAAGTCCAATAAAGACCAAGTCTACTTGGGAGTTCCAAGTTGAATGTGGAATGCTAGTACTTTCCCAAAACCAGAACCAGAACCAGAACCAGAGCCCGAGCTACTCCGTGCTGGTTGTTAGTTGGGAAAACACGCGATTTTCATACACTTTCAGCTTGAATGAACTTCTCGTACAAAATTCTTGAGTTATGGTGCTGTTTGTAGTTTGTAGATACTTTGTAGTAAACCGTGTAAGAGTGTAAGAGCTGACGACTGACGACCTTTCCCTTTTTCTACTCACTAGTTATTGACTCTACACTCTACACTCTACATTCTACATTTGAGATGTAAAAAAGGAAAGAATGGCCATGAATGCATGCACAATGTAGAATGTAGATCTAGGTATAAAACATGAGACATGAAAACATGGAAGTTCGGAATAATTCATATCGCATATCGTATATATTATATAGTACATAGTACTGGCTGCAGTCAAATCTAAACTTGAACTTGAAATGTTTTCTCCTCCTTTCTTCCCTCTTCGTCTCCTTGACAAATACAGTGTGTAATGTGTAACTTGATGCAAAGAGTAGAGTGAAGACAATAGATGTACGAAATATGTACATAAGAAGAAGGAGAAGGAGACAAAAGAGGCAGAAGAAGTATAACGACTAAATCCAGAAAAAAAATCCATCACGTCGGCTTGGCCATCGTCTTGTGTCTTGTGTCAAGAGGAAAAGTGCACTTTCCTTCCTCTCAAATGTCTGGCATCTTAGCTTGACCATTGACCATTGACCATGTTAAAACAATGGTTTGAGTGGAGTGGAATGAAATTGATTGGATTGGATTGGACTGGATTGGAGAAGAATGTGAAATTTCTGATGGCATGTGCATTGTGCATGGCTTGACAACTGATCCCTGCCTTGAAAAGAACATGAGAACTCGAAGAAAATTGAACTGTCGTTTCTTTTCTCCTCCTTTTCTTCCTTCCTTTGTATAATCCATAATCCATAGTCTGTACAATCTAAATTGTCCGTGCAGTTTTGAATTTTGAATTTGGAAGTTGGAATTTTCAACTTTCAACTTTCAACTTTGGCCTTGCATCTACTCTGCACAGTTCACAGTCTACATTTTAGACGTGAGACTAATCTAGCTTTTTTTATAGTAACTCTTCAACTCCTCAATTCTATAGTAACCAGTAACCAGTAACTAGTAACAGCACTTTCACATGCACATTAAAAAAGTAACAACTACTTCTAGATATAGACATAGACACAGTTTTTGAACTTTTCTCCCCTTGCACTTGTGTATCTCCATTTCTATTCTACAATTCTACCACAACCTGAATGTCTTGTTCGTATTCGTATTCTTATTCTTATTCTTATTCTAAGTATGGTACATCACAGAGTAGTTTAAGATAGTCTTAGTATTTCAAGGGCATCCCTTCTAAAGTTCTATGCCTGTCCTGCTCTCTCTCTTCTCCCATTATTTGAGCTCATTGTGAGTAGAATGTATGTAGAAGTGTAGAAATGTAGAATGGAATAGAATGGAGTGAAATGGCCCAATTTACTCACCCACTAACACTTTTGGCTCAAATCGAGTGAAAAAAGTGGGAAACATTTGAAATTCCAACAGTCTAACATTCTAACAAAGGAACCAGGAACAACCTTCTACATTTGGCATTCACATTCACATCTTTTCCTCTTCTCCCTTTCTTTACATGTGTGTAAATTCCATCCTCAATGCTCAATGCTCAATGCACAATGTACACTGTACACTTTCTGGAGTAGACTCGTAATGTGTGTACGTAATGGATGTAATAATAGATATAATATAATAGAGAGTAGAGATCCCACTCTCTCTCCTCTCCTTTCTCCTTTCTTCTCCATCTTTATGTACTATGTACTTTTGGTCGAGTAACAAAATTGTCTGTGAAATTTCCATACAGATGAAATAGAGATTGTGCGGCATAGAGAATAGAGAATAGAGAGACGATAGACGATCCTGCCAGAATCATGTACACAAAGTTTCTAAACTTACCCAACTTCAATTATCCATGCAGAATGTACATGATAAAACAGTGTTCAGTATTCAGTGTTCACCTTTCACTTGAGACTCATGACTCTAGAGTCTAGAGTCTAGAGTCTAGACTCAAGAAGAAAGAGAACAAGGGAAATCATCAAGGGAATGACAATGACGTGACACATTGTCATTAAGCTGTACTTGGCCATTGTTCATTGTTCATTGCTCATTGCTCATTGCTCATTGCTCATGCAAGTGATAATCCAATTGAAATAATGAGGTTGAGAATGAGACTGTGAAATGATATGGAATTTCTATACATGTACAATGTACAATGTACACATGTTTAAATTGAAATAACAGGAGAAAAAGAATGAAGATGCAGAATGCAGAAAAAGTCTCTTCAAATTCAATGGATTTAAATATGAAAACAAGCATGCGCTTACAAAAGTAAAATAATATATTATGATAAAATTAGAAATCCATATTCTCTTGTCCCTGCAGAGAAATGCAGAACAAATATTGCTAAAATAATAATACTTAGAATTTACAAGGAAGGTTCTTTTCTGGCCAATTCGTATTGACCTTTACATTGAGTATTGAGTACGACTAACTAAATTTGTGGAATCTGGGATCTGTAATGGATAATAGCTTTCTCTTTCCTTGTTTACTCCACTCTTACTCTAGGCTTTAGGTTTTAGGTACTTGTTAGGTCTCGTTGAGGATTGAGAACTTTGCCTTTGCTTTCGCCTTTCGTCTTTGGTCTTTGGTCAATCCCACATCCAAGTTCCAAGATCCAAGATCCAAGGTTATAAAAACCTTTGAATTGAATTTACTTGGTCTGTGCTCCTTAGTTTAAATTCCAAAGAGTCTTTTTATACGATTGGTGGATTGTATGCACAAGGCATACGGCGGAAAGCAGAGAGGGGACAGTGGACAGTATCTATTTGTTTGGATTCATCTTGCTGATTCAGATGGTGATTTCATTTCAAGGGGCTTTTCTCCTCTGAATTCAATTTGATAGTCTAAATTCTACAGTGGGAATCCGTAATCCGAAATCCGGAGTAAAAGTCAAATGTGTCCATGTAAAACCCTCCTCAATTTCATCGTCCAACGGTCCTTGTCCATTGTCCATTGTCCATGGCCTTGTGATTGTCAATTGTCAATCGTCATGTTCATTGTCATTCAGTAGGATGAGATTTTTTCATCCCAGGATGGTCATTGTTATAACCAAAGTCCAGTATCCCTTGTCCATATTATTACAGCTATCTCCCTCCTCCAGTTCAGTTTATGTAGCTTAGTTCAACATGTCACACGATCATCCAGTGCAAAACAAGAATCTAAAGTCAAAATCAGAGTCAGAATCCGAATCCGTAGCAGGAACAGAATAAAAGAGTGTCAATACAAATCCGAATCCGAATACGAATACGACTTTGACTTTAAATTCAAACCTAAGGCAAAGTAAGGATGAAGCACGGCACTCAGCTCCTCTCAACTCCTCTCAACTCTACTCACCCATGCAGTGCATTTTGTTATACGCTCAATGAAATGTAATGGACTGTCTGACTGGTGTGAAAATAGGAAAATTGGAAATAGGATTGCATCATGGGATTTTCCTCATTCATTCCAGTTTGAATTTGAATTCCAATTTGATAGAGCCAGCATAGATACAATATACAGTACAATGTATAGGGCATACATTGTACATTGTACACTGCACATCATATACAGCGTAAACAACCAGGAACATAAGGCTGGAGAGACACAAGGACTTTTCTATATCCTCTAAATCCGGTTCAATGAACAGGATTCACACTTTGAATTTCATTCTCCCTATACATGGCTCTTTCTTTCATTCAAACTGGAACAGGGAACAGAACGAGTACGTACAATGTTCAAATACACTTGTAGAAAGTAGAAATGGTGAAGGATGGAAATGCTACTGTAAACTGTACACTGTACATGTTACATGTTATACATGAGGAGGGATAGGGAATGAGGAAAATAGGAGGACGGACTTTCCTGTCTGATAATCCACTTGAGCAGACTTTCATTGAACAATTTGAATTCAAATTGGCCGTTGTCATTCACAGTGAGCACAATGTGCAATGTTCAGTGTAGAATGTAGATACATGCTACAATGTTGTTTTCTCTACTCTTCACTCTTCACGCATACATCTATCTGTGCTATTTTACTCGTGTCTTCAGTCTTCACTTCAACTTTGTCCTCCTCCTACTCATCCTTCGTTCTTCTAGATCTTCTAGTGCTAGTCCTAGTTGTCTTCGTCTTCGTCTTGTCCTGTCCTCTGCTCCATTCTATTCTGCTCTGTCCCTTAGCACCAAACGCAATGACAGAAAAGGGAACAAGTTTCTTCCCAGAAGAGAAATTCTAATCCGAATCCGAATCCGAATCCGAGTTTATATTCCAAGTCCAAGTCGAATTTGGCACACATCCTTTATTCTTGTTCCTCGTTTTCCTTCTTGTTCTTTTTCATATTCTTATTCGACTCTTTCCTCTTTCTTTATCTCAGTCAGTTACAGTCACTGGGGTATTTTCTTTCCTCTTTGCTTCCACTTTCTTCCAACGCATCACTGCTCACTCACCGTTCACCGTACTCGGTACTGTATACTCTGTACTCTGTACATATAAACTACATTTAAATGTGCATGAGTATATTATTTATTATTTGTCTCTTTGTAAATATTTCCCCTTTCTCTCTCTGTCTCTGTCTCTGTCGCTCTCCATCAAGAATCAAGAGTATCCGTAATTCTTTCTTTTCTCCATTTCCTTTCCTTTGGTTTGTCAAAACTCAAAGCTCGAAACTCAAAACTCAAAACGTTTTATTTTTTATTTTACTTCTTTTCTCTTCAAAATGTGTGTCACTTTCAAGTGCTGAATGTTGAATGTTGTATGTAAAAGTTTCAGTACTATTTGGGGAGGACGAGCACTTCAAGACAGTACAAGTCAAGGCAATAGGATATGATATAATATATAATGGACGTGCTATGCGTATAAAATGGAAAGTGGAGAATTGAATCTCCTTCCTTTTGTAGAATTCGGTTTAAAAATGCAAATGTCGTAGGTACATCTTTCTATTTTTAAATTATGCAAAGGATTTATTCTTTTATTCCGTGAGGAAGATTCCTGCTTCAAAGGAAGTTTCAAGATTTTCAGAGTGGGAGTAAAAATGGATGGAATTTGTGAAAGTAGATTACCCCTCCCAATCTTTTTTTAAAATGTATAGACGAATGGGATTTGAAATCAACAATCAAAGGCTATTTTTATTTTCGTTTTTTGATTTTTGATTCTCCTAGGGTTTGAGTTAATTTAACTATAGATTAATGAGCTTTTATCTAGGATCTAGGATCTAGGATCTAGGAACATCAGTGGTTGTCAAAGTATTGAAAGAATCTTAATTTAGATCTCAATTCCAAGGTGAAGCAAGATAAAAACAACTATGACGCAAAATAATCGAACGAGAAGACTTTTGTCTTACTACTGTAAAGAATTACATGTCATTTCATATTTCATATGAATTTGTTCGAGGCACCTTTTTCTTTTTTCTTTTTTCACTATTTTGATTTCAACACATTTCCCGTGATGTTGCTCTTGATTTATTCTTGATTCTTGTCGTTTCGTGCAAGTTGTCATGACATCATCTTGCAACTCGGAACAAGTTGAACTATCGAAAGTAGTTGAAGAAGAAAATGAAGAAACTTGTAGTGTAGTTTCTATTTACAATGTACAATGTAGATTGTAGAATGTAGATTGTAGATGGGGTGGATGTTGTGAGCTCTTTCGTATTACGTAAGCTGTAAGACTCAAAATAAAAAGAAACAAGTTGGACTCGACTTGTGCTCTGTGGAAACAGTAAACAGTAAACAGCATCCACAGGAGCCAATCATGTCAGGTTATATAAATATCCCAATATTCTACTGGGATATGATTTCAAATACTAGGAAAACAAATCAAACATGGGAAATGAGAATCAAAAGTCTATGCAAAACCTTAAACACCTAAATGTAAGTAAACCAAAGGGAAAAACCTAAACCACAAGAAAAATTCATTCATTTTTTTTATATATCTACGAGTCTACGAGTCTACGAGTTTTAAAATATTTGACAAACAAAATAAAAGTAAAAACTACAAAAACTACCTATATTTTGAATGCGAAAGCAATCAAAAAATTTACATTGGGTACAGTAGGGAATTTGATTCAAGCGCACAAAAAAAAACGTGAAAATTTTTGAGTAAGTACGAACTTGTATACTTTATTCATACTTGTGAGAAATAATATTTTCTATTTATTTTTTATTTGTAAAATGTCAAGAGCCCGGAGGAGGATTTTTTTTTTCGTTTTTTCCTTTTATTTTTCTCAAATGTGCAAACAAAAAACATGGAAAAATATGATTATCTTGAATAAAATAAATGGAAACTTTTCCCATCCCAGTGTTCAGTAGAAAAATATGAAATATGCAAAAAAAATAAATACATATGACAGGGTAAAAGTTTTTTTTTGAAAAATAATTGCACGTTTCTCTAGTTTTTAGTTTCGGGTTCGGACAGCGAGGAAAATTCAAATTCAAATTCAAGTTCCTATTTTGTTTCACACAGTCTTTTACCCTTGACTGGTTGAGATGATCCAACTTGCTTGTGATATGACAGACAGACAGATCCAATAGAAAAGACAGAAGGGCTATAAGAAAACAAAAACAAACTTGTTTCACAAAATTCTACTCTCAAAATAATATGTTAAATGTACACAAAACTCCTACTACTATTCGTATTTACGGTACTATTTACTGTTTACTGCTCAAAAAAACCCGGTCCATTTTGTATTCATGTCTTTAGGAAAATCATACATCAATTTGTTTCATTTTATCCATAAAATATGCATTCGTGTTTCTGTCCACGTCAATGCAGACCTCAACCTCAACGTCCACATCATCGTCCTCGTCCTCGTCTTTTCCGTACATTTTAATGTTTACTCAATAATGTCAACATCACTTGAGTTTTCAAAGTATTTTTTTTATTCAGTATTCAGTAGCATGGCTTTTATCTTCTATCTTTTATCGTTTGTGTGTATCATTCCAAAATATTTACACACGGAACTAAAAAACGTACATATATAATATAGAAACATGTCTGTCTGTCCTGTAGCCCCTGTTTGGTGTTTCTTTTTTCGGGTCATTATTTTTGTTCTCTATTGTTTTGTTTTCTTTTCTTTTGTCTTTTCTCCAAATGTGGATTGGATTGTGGGCTTATTTCATCTCTAAAGTTTTTAGGTTGTTGAGCCATAAAACCTTGGCTTGGAAAAAAAAAACAAATGCTAGCCAAGGTGGAAAGAACAAAAACCATACAAGTATGTATACAGTATACATGCATGTAAAAATACAAAATACAAAATACACAGTATAGAGTATAGTCAACTAGTTGTTCCTTGTTCTTTC
Source organism: Sminthurinus signatus (assembly GCA_019776565.1). Lineage (NCBI taxonomy): Eukaryota > Metazoa > Arthropoda > Collembola > Symphypleona > Katiannidae > Sminthurinus > Sminthurinus signatus. Next base: position 4,599 of record JABASP010000878.1, on the reverse strand, counting down.
ATTTTCGGCTTTTGGTTTTGGTTTCGGTTTCGAGTTTCAAGTTTCCTTCTATCCTTCTATAATGGACTTACCTACAGAAGGAGGAATGAGGATGGAGGATGGAGGACAAAGTAAACAGAAATAGAAAGGGAGAAAAGATACACACAGAGGATAGGGAAAGAGAGTACGAGGAAAATTTCAAAGGACAAGGACGGGACAAGGCGGCAGGCAGGCAGGGGAATTGAGAGTCAGGAAGAATATCAAGAATATCATAGGAATGTCCCATTTTCTCTTGTTCCTTTTCTCTCCAACTTATTTTAGTTGTACACTTTCCTCTGTCTTTCTCTCTCTGTTTCAGTCTCGTCCCTACATATATTGCGTTGACGTTGACGTACTTCCATCACTTCCCATCATGTCAACCCATATAATATGATGCAAGTTCCCTCACACACACTAACACACTACGTGCTTGGAATTAAGCAACTCTTTTCTCCATTTCCTTCTTCTTCTTTTTTCTTGCATGACTCCAGTTCCAGCTCCAACTTCAACTTCTACTCTAGTTTCAGTTTCAGTTCCAGTTCCTGTTTTAGAAGAGTATACACTCAAAATATTTACTCGACCTGACTAACTGTTGGAGCTGCAGCTGGAACTTTAGTCTCATGTCCAAAATGAAGAAATGGAAACAAGGAGGAAAGTTGACAAGGAAAAGTTTTTGCTCTTGTCTCTGTATCTTGTATTCGTACTCTTATTCGTATTCGTATTCGTGTTGGTTCTTGTTCTTGTTGTTGTACTCTACAAAATATACAATGGGCATGGGAATCATGTGAAAAACTTGATCACCAAGATGAATGAGAAATCCTCCGCATGGTTATGAGCTCCAACTTACATGATGTACTCAACTCTCTCTAGTCTCTCGTCTGTAGTCTGTAGTCTGTAGTCTGCATGTAAACTTGCAGCAACAAACAAACAAACAAACAAAAAACTAAAAAAACTAAATAAATATGTCGTAACTCTTAACTCGTTACTCGTAACTCGTGACACAGCACACAGCACGTATAGATTCGTGGGAAATTCAGAAATAATAATAATAATTTCACTGCTCCTGTACTTTCACTTAATGGATGACAAAAAAATCCTCTTTTCCCTACATTTTACACTTACATTTTACATTATACATTAAAAGTGTTACTATTTACTATATAAAAAGAAGAAGTTTGTATACTTAAGTTACTGTCCTTATCTTCAGGAATGTATAAGAAAACCAATTTATAAAAAAAATATAGTCCTTTTTGTGTGATCTGTAAATTGTAAATTTTGATTCTGATCAAATTGATATGATTTAATCTACATGATATTAATGGAAATTACTTGGTATTGCCAAGATAACAAAAGAAGCATCAGTAACAGAAAACAACGAACGACATGAAATATTTATTCTTCCTCCTTTCTGCTTTCTCAACGATGATCTCATTTGAAGATACACTCCTGTACAATGTGCAATGTACAATGTGCAATGTGCAAGACAGTAATAAAAGAATCGGGTGATAGAAAAATACAAAATACAAGGAATAACGAGTTTCAGTTAAAATTCAACTGAAAATATGCAAAACTGCGGGACAGAAAAATAAATAATAAATAATAATAATGGTGATTTCATTGTATATTATATAACTCAAAAATTAGGAAATTAATGCTAGAAAAGTTGTTGCTTTTTTTTCAAAGAACCCTTTGAGTAAAGTCCCTCAAAGGAAATATCTGTATGACAGAGAAAGAGAGAAAGTATTCAACTATACTTAATTTTTAATATGGTGTAGAGTCTAGATCTGGACAAGTACAACTTACAACAAGTTACACAAGCAAGTAATGTCTGTAGTCTGTACAGCTTCACATTTGTGGAAATTTGTTGCTATTAAAAAGTAAAATTATTTAGAAACAGAAGCATTCGGCATATACTGCGTATTTAGTATTCAGTACTCAGTATTCAGGAACTTGTATAGTGTATAGACATGTGAGACGAGGGATTTACTTGTACAAGGAACTTTCGAGGAAATGGGGATTAGATAGAATAATAATAATACATACACTTGACTCGTATGTACATTTTGTATTTTGTATGTTGTACATTGTACATGCATAATACATGATAAAAAATTTCACGACTTTTAATGCGGCATATTTCAGTTGAAGAGTTTTGACGTCCTACATCTTTTCTGACATCTCCTTCACATTTTATGCACATGTATATCCCAGTTCCAGTTCCAGTTACAGTTCCAGCTCCAGTCTCTTGGGTTCCTTGTTGTTTCCTATGCGCTCATCTTCATCCTTATCCTCATTCTCGTTCAATGTACAGTGTACACTGTACAGTGTACAGTGTACACTGTACAGTGTACAGTGTAAAGGGTTTATACCACTTGAATAATAAACAACAACTTGGCATTCATCGCTCGAAGTTTCTTTGAAATGAAGTGAAGGACTCTCTACTTTCGGCTTTTTTCCTCTTTTCTTTTCCATTTTTTTTTACTTTCATGTGTTTTCATGTTTAAAAATATGAGACCTCAGAGAAAATTGTGTCACAAAGGATAATTAACATAATTGTTGGGTTTGAAGTTGGAATGGACAGAGGAGTTGAAGGAATTTATGAGTTTAATATCCATCCACAGAGTTTATTACATGTATGTACGATGTACAATGTACAATGTGCGATGTACGATGTACGTGTAAGTACATATTACTTATATTATACCGATGAGACATGAAATTTATTATTCTAATTACTACTGAAAATTCACATTCTTCTTTGTCCAACATTCAAAGTCCAAAGTCCAAAGTTCATGATTCATAATTCATAATTCATAATGGGACCAGAAGAGTACAAAGTACGACACGAGCTCTTAATTGAGCTCATAGCTTTTCCTTATCCTTTCCGATAAAGAACCTCTCATCATCATTTTTCACAAGTTTACAAACATTGTGCTCTGAAATCCAATAATTGTATGGTTTTGGCCAAAGCTTTGTTCATTCAGAATTCAAAATTTCTAGCTCAGAAAAGTTTAGTGTTTAGTGTGTAAAAATATATTAAATTTTTTAATATAGTTATAACAAACAATGGTTTCGTCATTAATGACTGAACAAAAATAAAATTAATGAAAACATTTCATCTTTTTCGGGGCCTGTGACCAGCTTTGTTTTCCGATATCGATATCAAATATCAGAGCTTTATTATGCTGTAATAGTTTAAATTTACAGCTCACGATTTACAAAATTTCAACTTTTTTTAGTAGTTTCAGAAAATTCCCACTTGCAAAGTTTTGAAATTTGAAATTTGAATCTTGTATCATGAAATAGGAGAGAACAAGTCCCACGTTTAGTGTTTAGTTTTGAGTTTTTAATTGCACAAAAGTTTACGTATGAAATATCACATGTATTCCCATGTCAAAGCTGAAAAACAAAAGAGATTTAGAACAGCAGATGAAAAGGAGGTAGAACAAAAATATTTTGCCTTTGTTCATAATTATTACTCTCAAGTTTTTTTGTACCCCTACATTTAATTTTGTGTGTCATTAGCATTTTGAATTTAATTCACTTTGCATTGAAAACAAGCAATGCATTCAAAACTGCAACTAAAATACACACATAATATGTACAATGTACAGTGTAGAATGTGGAGCTATTCTCTTGATGTGATTTTCACCTTTTATCTTTTATCTTTTATCCTCGTTAAGTAGGATTAATCAGCTAATGAGTTCTCTCTTTTCTTCCTATGTAATGTACACATTCTATTGTACATAATGCATCTTACGTGGTCCGTGTTATTCAAGCATTCGGCATAACACGCGCCATTCAGCCATTATAAACGGGAATAATAATAATAATAGTAACAATTATAATAATAATACTCATGGAATGATCCTTGTTATTTCCACACACACACACAAAAGTTGAGTTGAGTTTAGTTTGATGCATGAATCGGTGCTTAATTCCATTCATGACGATTTTCACTCATTATCTCACCTCATGAGCATTGAGCATGAACATTCGTTATTCGTTATTCATTATTCATTATGTTAACTGTTCACAGTTCGCAGTTCACTCGTCCTCATTTACTAGATACCAGATACATACTAAATGTTAAATGTTAAATTCCACTCACATTTCGGAGAGTGTAAGAAAGAAACTTCATAAAATGATGAGCTCCATACAGTTACTTGAATTCACCCAGATTCCAGACTCCAGATTCAACCAGACAATGGACATGAGCGAATGGCAGTATCAGGATCAGTAATTCTCTTTTTCACTCAGATTAATTAAATTTTTCTATCTAGATTCTAGATTAGATTCAAATGCTAAGAAAAATCTAAAAGTTCCACCGTACTCGCACTTGTGCTGTTACGCGCAGTACGAGGTTAAAAAAATGCTGAATAAAGAGTATGGTAATATAAACTTGAAATGTTCTTAAAAAAGAGGTTCTGTTCAGAGTTCAGAATTGAGAATTTAAAATGTAAAAATCTAAATCGTCGCGTAGCACGATTTTAAAACTCGCTTGATGAACTATTCATCGCGAGCGGGTAGCGCAGCATGCATCAATTAAGTTAAAATCTTTTCTTCGGCGAATAAGAAAAT